>APFE030041236.1:17348-65250 GCA_000404065.3 Pinus taeda | reverse complement strand
CATTCCTCCATTCCTTCGCCTGCACCAACTGTTCAATGTGGACCGTTGTCGACCATGCTTCCCACCATTACTGGACACATCAGAGATTGCAGGACAAGTTCAGCAGATGGAGGAACTCAACGCAATGGGGACCATTGCTTCCTAAGGGGGGAGGAATGATCCAGGTGGATGTTGGTGGCCACCCACATATCCCATTTGGACCCCTACAGTTGTCTCTTTCAGCATTTTCAGTTTCCTTAATTGTAGCACAACTTACTATTTTTAGCAGTTTTTCGGGTCCTGAACTTCCGGAGCCGTTTTGAGGCCCTAAACGAAGTTTTTTGGGGAATCTGGGGGTAACATGGGTCCATGGAATGGACCGATGTTGCCCGTTCCAACAATGATAGTGCTCGAATAGATCATATGCCAAAGTTACGACCCCGTGAAATTGATGTACCAATTTACCCAAAACGGGGCCCACAATTTGGTGTTTCATCTTCAAAGGGTTGGTTTTGGAATGTGAAGGGTTTTCCATTGTTTCTCAATAATAAATGGGCCTTCGAGCCTCATTGTAACACAAGTTTGGAACGGTTCAGAGGCATGTAGCCGCACATCTCTTCTCAGAGATAAGCTACCATCGCCCTAGCTGGTTTATTTCCAATTCCGGTTGTAAGCATAATTTAGTATTTTCCATTAATGAAATGAAGTATTATTTCCGTTGCATCTCTTTATTTATGGATATCGCATCTCTGTATTTATGGTTATCTCTGTAATCTATTGCATTCTTGTTTAAATCCGGATCATGGCTCTTCTGGATGATTGGAATGGGGCTAAAGTTCTTCTTGGTCATCACCCTTGGAAAAGGTGTAATCGTTGCCATAATCTCTCTAATATGTTGGTCGATTTTTTAATTAAACTATGTTATGTTAAAATCACATATATTTCTATGTGGCTAGATGAAACTTCAAATAGTCAAGAGTGGCTTTTAGCTTGAGATTTTGGCCTTTCTCAAGCTTATACAGGTGAATGGACCTCTTTTGTATTAAATTTGGGTAAAGTTTGTTTGTAATTAACTAGGAAGGGTATGACTATTAGCGTTCGACCCTAACCTCGTTATTAATGTAATAAGCCTAATGGGCCCTATAATGGTGATGATTAGTTAGTTTAATAGATAAAATACATAAGTGGTTAACCACATTAATGATGTTTGTAAGTTTTTTACTCACATTATAGAAAAGGGATAACGATTAGTTAAGACGGGCCATAACTAATAAATAAAGTGGTTAACTCACATTATGGAAGGGACCAAAAGTAGTTAGGGCTTTCGATCTCCTGAACATTTATAGTGAAACATAGTAAGGGAAGTCTTGTGTTGTGTTGTGTAATGAATATTTTCTCTCTTGGAGGTTCCCCGCTCAAAGAGGAAAGTGAACAATATTGTTGCAAATATTAATAAAATATTTCCATTTTGTATCATCGCATTGTATTATTTCCTATGATATTTGTAGCACATTTTGCACTTATGATATTTTTTGTAGGTCTAGCATACTACAAGTGGTATCAGAGAACTTTCCCATGCATATCACACAACCCATTTTATACAAACAAATTAGGCCAGAGATGTGTTCATACATCTTTAAACTACAAATATTTGTTGATACATGCATCGACCTAAAGTTACAGAAGAATACATGCAAGAGCCACAATTGGTGGTCACATATGTTGGTCTCCCTTGTAAACCCTGTTGGTAACCCTTCAAGTAGTAGCTCAGAAAATAACACATGTACACATAATTTTCTTCCACATAACTCTATTATATCGAATGTCCCACAACGTTACCCTAAAACCAACCTTAGATAAGCTATCAATTGCTTTTTTTCTACAATACACAAAGAAGAGTACTCAAGGAGATTAATCACACGTACAAACAGTAGTCAAGTAGTATAGCTAAGGGCACATTTGATCCTCCTAATTCAGTGCTATGAAAAGTTGGGTTGAATACTATTTTTAGAACCCTATCATATATCATGATGTGTAGCACTTGCCACTCCACACTACGATTATTCCCTCACTTCCTATTTGTAATATCCCTAGTTAAAATTCATGTAAAACAAGAGAAGACCATGGTCACGTGACATATATTCCAAGCTCAATGGTGGGAAAAACATCCTAGTGGGTTTTCATTTTGGTTTATTATGGCTAAGGAAATTGGCAAAGACAATGAAAAAGGATTTAGAAAGGCAAAGAGGTACTATTTAGAATTTTATTTGTGAAAATAATGAAAATTAGGAGAAAATGAAGGTGAAAGGTCACAGGTTGCATGTGAGGAGTAAAATCAAGGAAAAAAGGGGAAATTAAAGAAAATAGAGGCCTCATTTAATAAAAGACCTTCTGAGGATCAGTTAGCAAACTTTTACTCAAGTTTTGGCTAATGCTTGGTGAGTGTAAGATTTTCGTCAATTCAGTTTTGGAGCTCTCTCATTATTCTCTCTCGCACACACTCTTGGACACTGGGATTTTTCTTGTAGCATTCTAGATTTGGAGAGAGGAGGGGAAAAGAAAGAAAAGATGGGACAAGGAAAATAAAGGAAAGCAAAGATCACGCAAGGAGGAGCAAGATCGGGCAGTTTCATCAAGAATAATTGTAGGTAACATTATATTTCATGTGTGGTGTCCTAACTGGTTTTGACATGCATGGCTTTTCATGTTGGTATATGGTTATCTTGTTATTGATGGCATGGTTTTGTCAGGTTATGATAGTGGTTTTTAGCCTCTCCTTGTATTTTTCCAGATAGCCATGATGTGATGGGATTGCTTCTTGATTTTTAGCTTTGGAATTTCCATAGGGTTTTGAAATCTAGGGTGGAGTTGGTCTCAGGAAAATTCCCAAAAGCCTAGGAATCCCTTGACTAGTTTTGGCGAGATACATGATAAAGCCTCAGGGTGGATTCTTGGTTTAGGGCCTAGTGATCCAGTGTGGATTGCAGTAAATCCTAGAGACAAGGAAATACAAAATTCCTCAAGAATAGTGATGGAGTACAGAGCCATTCCAAGCTCGGTTTGGTTTTGTGATCTCGGTGTCGTTGTTTCTCATGTCACGGTTTGTTGACGGTAGAGATGGTTTAACCTATGGATTCTCTTCATTGTTTTTAGATTGGTTTATCCATAATATCCCACATTCATTCTTGGAATATGGGACAAGGGTAACTTGCTCAAAGAGAAATGTGGTTTAGCCATGTCTAAGGTGAGGTGGTAGTAAATGGATTCTTCTTAATAGAATTCATCCATTCCCACCATGGATAGAAATTCATGAAACAAGGAGCTCATACTTAAATAAATTTCAAGCACTTTTATTATTTTCCTTAATTCATAATTTTCCAATTCATGTTCAATTATTTGAGTGAGGCCATCACTCAAGGCCTAGTGAAATCTAGCAATGCCTAAAGGTTTCAAGCCTTTAATCTAGATTTCAAAATTCCATTTACTTGTAAGATTCCTATTTGTTAAAATAACTCTTGCAATTTGTAATTTCGTAGACTCTATCATACTTGGCATCGTGCAACGTCACATATTATTTTCAACAGTAATTGGCCCATCATAGAACAATTCCTATGCATTAAATTTAATTTGATCAATTTATAATGCTTCCCAACTAGGCATTTCATCAAGGCCATCAAATTTTGTATCTACAATACAAGACTTCAATTTCTTAGGGTTTTGAGTGTCCTATGTTTTTTTTCTCTTTAATGTAGGTTTGACAGTATGTGGATTTTCCATCATTTAGCAGGAAGTCTCTCCATCATCTACATCACTGTCACGTCCCACATTAATTTTCTGTCATTATGTAGAAAGTCCAAAATTTCTACAACTAGAAGAGGAGTTTTTCTAAGGATAATGAACAGACCCATGTTTAACACTAGTCATAGATTTACCTCTTTGTTTGTGTTGATATTGATTGGATTCCTCTTGAATATGAATTCTTTTTTTATGAATATTTAAACTCGCCTTTGTCTTGACATTGATATGAAATATGTTCCTTTATCTTATAAACAAATTTGCTAGTCATAGTGACAATCCTCACATACGTGAATTTGTTCTCATGCTCACCTTTCTCCTTTAATGCTTTGTTTGACCTACAGAATTCTTCCCTCATATTTTTTCCATCTTCTTCATTTTAATTGTGCCTAAACATATGTGCCGATTACTACTCTAAATTAGATATTTTTTGTACCAACTAGTTGGATAGCCATCAAAAATATTAGTTCAAGCATCATTCTCTTCTATGTGAAGTTGGATCAATATATATTCAATGAATGTCATTGATTTAATATTATTCGTTTTATGTCCAATGGTTGAGGAATGTGCATGAGACGAGTGACGTTAATTAGCATTGGTATTTCGTAACACATTTGATTGAACCCTTAAACTTTAGGATACAAAGAGGACAAATTGTTGTTTTGTTTAGCTAATGTAAGTAGGTCTACAAATACTAATGGTTACTCTCACAACTATAAAAAATATTTTATGTAATTCCTTAAGATTTTATGTTATATATGGTTTCCTTTTTCATTTCTTCATTATTAAAAATCCTTACTTAGCTAGTGTAAAAATATGGTGATATAATTGCAACTCCCTAAGAAATTTAATTTAAATCAAGAGATGCAATTCTACTCTATTTCTCGATGAAAATCAATTCACAATTTAGGTCAACATTCACAAACATCCATCAATCACATACATAAGTACACAATTATGTCTAGGGGAAACCAATTGGTAAAAACCCCTTAAGCCTCCTTGCTTTAATCAGATGAATACAAAATCAATTACAATTGATAGCTCCAACTCTAAGATCAACTTGCAAAAGAATAAGTATTCTTTCTACATAATGAGAAGCTCTGATCCATACTTAGTCAATTCTTCCCCCACTTGAGCTCTTATTTCCCTATGCAGATCCTGACGAAATTATCCCCTATTCTTTAGGAATTTCCTCCAAAATGATTGTAGAATTCCCAAGTATTGATCATTGATTGCATTCAACACCTGTACATTCAAGGCTTGCCTAAAATTGATGTTACACTACCTTAGAATCTCCACCATAGCTGAAAATTTTGAATTCCTTGCATGCATGAGCTATTTTTGGCTGATTCATCAATTATCTAGATGATCTCAAAGTTAGAATGTGTTTCCACTACACACCTCACCTCCAACTAGTTCTATTAACTGTGATCACTAGTTTAACTAAGTACAAATAGAAATAACTTAACTATATTTCTATAAATTAGAAATCACACATGCATAAATGAACTCCAAGTCCTCTAACTCGAATTTACTGAGAAAACTGGATCACAAGAGCCATCTCAGTTCAGTTAACTGCCTCCAAGTTTTGTATTGATGTGGAAATTTCGAATTTTCTCAATTTGACCAAGGCTAAGTCAAATTGAGCCTTTCTTACTACAGTTATCAACACCCCCTCTTAGCAACAAATAGATTATCAACCACCCATATCCTACACCTGTGGAATTCAAACATCCCTCTAGACAAAGCCTTTGTCAAGATGTTAACATCTTGTTCCTCTATAGGAATGTATTGTTGCAACATTATCCTCCTCAACACAGAGTCCCACAAATGATGATATCAGATATTTATATCCTTAGATCGATCATGAAATGCCAAATTCTAAGAGAGATTTATGCAACTCTCATTATCATAATAGATCATCATTGGATCCATCTCCAAACCAAACAATCCCATAAGTATATTTCTCATCTAGATTGCCTCACACGTTGTTTGATTTTCAACCATGTATTCAACTTTTGTTGAGTTGAGCACCACAAACCACTACTTCCTGTTGTACTAGGAAATTGTTGTAGATCTAACATTGAAAATTCCATTTGATGTACTCTTTTGGTCGAATGGACTCCCTTCCCAATATGCATCTATGATGCCATACAACTTCAATCGCACTGCCATTTTGCTCCATAATCCATTCTGGTTAGTTCCTTTAAGGTACCATAAAAAATGCTTATGTTCCTTCTAATACAATTTGGTCGGCCTAACAATAACTTGGTTTAGAGGGTTGATTGCATAACACATATATAGTCATGTACACATGTGTGAACCCACTAGTTGCTGGTAAATGGTAGCATCAACCTCTTCATTTGAACTGGCATTCTCCTTCCTCAAATTGGTTGCTAGAGGTGTCTCCATGGGTTTACAACTCTCCATGCAGAATCTCTCTTGTATCTTGTTGGCATAACTTCCTTGAGACACAAACAATTCCCCATCACCTTGTTATACTTCTATCCCAAGGAAGTATTGCATGAGACCCATGTCATTCATCCCAAATTTTCTTGCAAGGTCCTCCTTACAATATTTTATCAACTGCTACTCACCTATCACTATTAAATCATCAACATATAAAACAATGATAAGAAATTTACCTTCTACCAAACTATGATAGAGGTTTTCATTAACTTCACTTTTGGTGAAGCCCAATAGAGTAAGATAACTATCAATCTAAAAGTTCGAAACTCATGGTGCCTGTTTGATACTGTATAATGATTTTCTGAGTCTACACACATGAGACTCTTGATCAAATGTCTAAAACCTACTAGTTTCTTTATGTACACTTCCTCCTCAATAACACCACTCAGAAATTTCATTTTACATCCGTCTGGTGGATCTTCGACCCCATCTATGCAACCAGTGAAAGAATTGATCTAATGGATGAATACGTTTCCATAGGAGCAAAGGTTTCCTCACAGTCAATTCCCTCAACTTGAGAGAATCCTTTAGCCACAAATTTGCTCTTATACTTCTCTATGCTTTCATTTTCTACATCCTTAACGTTGAAGATCCATCCTGAACCCATAGCTAATTTATCTTTCGGTTTTGGGAACACTTCCTAAACAGTTTTCTTCATGATGCATTCGTATTCTTCCACGATTGCATCAACCCAACCTTGCTGCTCTACTACTTCATTAAAAGAGGATGGCTTAGTATCTATAATCATAGTTATTAGAGCCATGTAGCTACTGTACCTCTTACGTTACCCCCTTTTCCTATGCAAATTTGAAGGATACCCCACCTTCTCGCTTGCATCTTGCACCTATCTTTCAGCTTCGCTGGCTCTTTTTCTACCTTCTCTATATGGTTCTCCTTGAGTGGATGCCTCCACTCTACCTCCTCTCTGCTCAATCTGTGGCTACTCCACAACTTCCTGAGGCTACTTATTTGGAGCTAAAAGCTCCTCTTCTAGTGGGATTTTCATCTACCTCTCAAGATAACATCTCATTTCTTTCTCCTCATCAAATTTTACATCCCTTCACACAACTATGATTATTAAGGAAGGCAAGTACACTCGGTAATTGTGTGCATTTTTAGTGTAATCCACAAAAAGTTCCAAGCTTGCTATCAACTTAAGTTTCTTCCTCAAATATTTGGAGACATGGAAGTAAACAAAGACTCCAAAATTTTGAAATGGGACACATCTGACTTTATCCTGGAGAAATTATGCTCCAGTGTAATTTTACCAAGAATGAGATGAGGAATACAGTTCTGCAAGTAGACTAATGTGTTACATGTATTTTCCCATAAATGGAGTGGAAAGCCTTAGTGATGGAGGATATCTCTCACATCTCCCATCATGATTCAATTATTTCTCTTAGCGACCTCATTCTGTTGTGGGTTTTGGGGAGTTGCCAGTTCACTTCGAATTCCTTCTTTGGTAGAAAATTCCTTGAAGTCATTCAGAACATACTCACCTCCATTTTCGCTCCTTAGAGCCTTCACCTTCTTGTAAGTCTCTTTCTCATCTAGTGCCTTAAATTCTACAAATTTTGAGAATGTCTCATCCTTCTTTCGCATGAAGATGATTCAAAACGTTCTTGAAAAATCATCAATAAAAGTAACATAGGATTTATGTCTGGTAGTGGAGGCTATCAAGAAGGGTCCAAAAACATTAAAGTGGACTCTTTCTAAGACTACACATTCTTTGTTGTCTTAATCATGGAATGTGGATTTTACATACTTCCCCAATGTACAACCCTCGCATACATCCTACTGCTCAAGCAATCATTTAGGAAGGCCAGTGGTTATTTTCTACAGAATTTTAAGGGTGCCATGGTGCAAATAATCAAGTCTTGCATGAAAAACGTCACGTACATCCTGGCGCTTCTCTTTCTCTACCTTATTTCTTAATAAAGAAAAATATTCCAGAACAAGTTTGTACATGTTCTTCACATGAACACCGATCTGCTTCACTTGAGTAGTGGTTATGTGTCTCGAAAAGGCTTTCCCTTTAATGAAAATAACATCGTAGTTGTGGTTATCCAAAAATGCTACTCAAATGAGGTTCTTCTTCAGGCTTGGTACAAACATAACATCTTTGAGGAAAAGAGGGGATCCTGACTCCCTCTTAAAGGTTGTTGTACCAATCATGATAGTATTGTACCTTTCATCGGTCCCAAGATCAATATTAATATGGAGATCTTTCTCCTCCAGGTGACTGCAAAACTCTCTACACCCTGTCATGTGGAACAAGGAACATGTGTCCAAGTACCACACACTCCCCATTATAGCGTTGGTCATGCTTGCAATCAAGGTAAAATCTAACTTTAACTTTGAATCCAATGCTTCACATGCTGTTCCTCTTGAGCTCTTTTTTCTAGGATTTTCGTGTGGACACTTTGTAGCATAGTGCCCTAATAGATGAAAATTGAAGCATTTTATTTTGGAGAAGTATTTCTTCTTGCCCCCTTGGCTAGAATCTAGTTTTGTTTGAGGTTTCTTCCCTTTCCCCTCCATTCCCTCCCCAACCAATGAAAAAATATCTTTATCCTCTTTCTCGTATGGACTTCCATCTCTCGTTTTCACCTGATTTCTTCTTATACCAAATTTGACCATAAGCATTCACAATTCAATAATTTTTTCCTCCCGCTCACTGAGTCCTACTCGCTATGCCAAGTTTTTGGAAGGCCTAGAAGAGCTAGGCTCACTAGGTCATCTTCTACAACATTCACACCAACCCCTCGAAGCTCATCTCGGACTTGTGTAAATCTAGTGAGATGATGCAAAATATTATCATTCTCCCGCATCTTAATCTTTCAAAGATTTTCTTTGAGGGCCAATTTTTTATGATTACTGCTATTCTCGAATAGCTCAGTCAGTTCCTTCCAAATTGCGAAAGGAGTTTCCTTACCATGAAAATTTGAGACAATGTAGTATCTCAATCCCTCGATGATTATTCAACCCGCCTTCGCTACATCTTTCTTCCATTGGGCTAGGTTCTGGGCATCAACTAATCTAGGTTTTGCGATATATTTCTTGACATATTCTAGCAATCCATTATCATCAAGCACTGCCTCCATGCAATCCTTCCAGGAAATGAAATTTGAGCTACCTTCCAAGACATACTCTAATCTCATTCCATTGAAGTTGATTCTCCCAACTCTCAAGAAATCATGTGACAACGAAGTTGCGAATTCAAAACACTTCAGGAATAACTTCAAAATTTATGTTGTAGTGTGAAACTTGCATTAATACCATATGGAAATATGGTGATAGAATTGCAACTTCTCAAGAAATTTAATCTAAATCACGAGACACAATTCTACTCTACTGCTCTGTGGAAATTAATTCACAATTTATAACAACATTTGCAAACATGCATCAATCACATACACATGTACAAATATGTATCTAGGGGAAAAAAACAGACAAAACCCCTTAATCCCACTTCAAATAATCCAATTAATATAGAATCTATTACAATTGCTATCTCCAACTCTGATCTCAATCTACAAAAGAATAGTTGTTCTCTCTGCATAATGAGAAGCTTTGACCCAAATTTAGTAAATTTCTTCCCCCAACTGAGCTCATATTTCCTTGGGAAAATCTTGAGTAAGTTAGCCCCTATGCTTTAGGAATTTCCTCGAAAATTATTGTGCAATTCCCAAGGATTGATCATTGATTACATGCAACACCTGTACACTCAAGACTAGTCTACGGCGAATGTTACACTACCTTGGAATTTCCACCACAATTGAGCAATTCAAATTCCCTGTATGCATGAGATATTTTTGGTTGGTCAATTAGTTAACTAGATGATCATTAAGTTAGATTTTTTTCCCACTATACAACTAAAATTCAACTATTTCTATTAACCGTGAGGACTAGCTTAGCTAAGTACAACTAGAAATAACTAAAATAGATTGCTATAAATTAGCAATCACATATACATAACTAGACTCCAAGCCCTCTAATTTGAATTTACTTAGCTATCTGAGTGACAAGATAAATTTCACCTTAGTTAACTACCTTCAAGTTGTCTCTTGATGCGGAAATTTCAGATTTTCTCAATTCGACCAAGGCTAAGTTAATTTGAGACTTTCTTGCTACACTACTGAACAACTAGTTAATGATGTTCTATCTATTTTCGAAAACTATGAATGAGTCTTATGTATGTAGTAACCATTTATCTCACTATATTTTCCAATGTGTTATTATTCATTAACAACAATACTAGAACTTGACTATAAAAATAATATATAGTAAGAGCAAAGGGAACAAAACTTAGTGCACTAACCTAACATATTTAGTTTCATGTCCATAGGTTTAGTTTCTATAACTAAAAAAAGTAGTAATCTAAGTAACCTAATTTTGTGATAGTAGGATTGATTGGTCACTTATTCTTGTGATTCATTCTAGTTGAATTTTGCGTGCTAAAACACCACTTTTGAAAAATATTCTATAGATATTTGGTGGACTAGATATGACAATAGATATTTCCCTTTTGCAGTAACACTTTTAACTCCTTTATCATTATGTATTATAGTAGGATATACATGGAAGATCTATCATAATACATCTTCTATATATTAATCATCAGATAAATATGTTTATATAAGGGACCTTCAATTATTCATACTTAAAAGTTTCAAAAGTAAACGAATTTAAATTTCAACAAGGATCCAACTTCACATGGAGCCTCCTTTACTCCTATAAAAATCATGATAATTCAAAAAAAAGGATTGAAAATATCCCAAATTCCTAATTCTTATTATATTTTTTATCTCTATTAATAACAATGAAATTTATAATTATAATTATTACTCATTTCTCTTCCATCCAGGCTTCTTTAAACTATTAAAGTTGTTTGTATAATTCATTGTGATATTCCCACCCCTTTTAGAATTGGAGCTTTATTTTGTATACCATATTTATGCTCATTGGAGTTGATCACTTATTTTTAAGAGAGAAATTGTTTCTATTGGTAATTTATTTTATAGTTCTTCCTCAATTAGAACTAACTTTTAGTATTTCTATTTTTTTAAATAAAAAATTAAAAGGTCTTTTTTATTATACTCATGATCTAATTCTATAAACTTATCCATTTATTGTTTAATATGTTTGATATTCAAGGTTTTCTAAAGTATGTGCCTCTTCCAGGTCTTATTTAATGTTAGAGATAATGGAGAATATCTTAGAATAATGAGTTTGTTCACGAGACCTCAAGATAGGAATCAGTTTCTATTTCTTAGGTTATGGTTCTAACATCCCTAAATCTATGATTTCTATATAATGTGTGATGTACATGGACAATGTAGAGCATTTTGTAGAGCTAGACTCTCCTGGTTTAGACTCTCTTTCATAGAGATGACTAGTGAGTTATTTTTTTATTAATTCCAACATCACTTTTCAACATGGTATCAGAGCTACAGGATGGAGGAACCTATACACTGAGTGAAGGATTTGAAAGGGGTGACTGAGGCGAAATCATCACGTGGTTTGGAGGGCTAATCGTGCCAATCCTGTTCATTTCATTTTGGACAACCATCACTGGATAATCCTGGATAGTCATGAAGACCTTCGCCAATCTATGGTGCTAAATCATGTCGACTGTGCAAACAAAAAAGGGGCTGCTTGGAGGCTGAGAAAAGGATGTGTCTTGGCAATGGCTGCCGAGAGAAGGCTATGCAAAGGTCGAGGTCTACTGAGAGAAGGTTGTGATGACCCTATATGTGGAGAGGGTGCATAGACTGTAAGGGATCAGCTAGTGCTAGAGGCGATTGACAATACCAAAAATCGGACTCGTCTAGATCAGAAATTTTTGTCTTTGACACAGATCTGGGGTAAATCTAACATATATATATTTTTTTTACCGGTCAATTTTTTTATCACGAAGATGAATAATCAAATGATTGAACCATACATGAATGAGCATAATAAGCTCAATGGCTCCAATTATGTGAATTGGAAATTCAAGATGCAAACTCTGCTAGAAGTGCAGAGTGCTTGGACAATTGCAAATGGGGATGAGCAAAATCTAGCTATTGGATCAACATCGATACTCTATTGGGATAAGTGAGAAGGTAAATCAAGGACACTGCTGATGTCAGTGAAAGACTGCATCATACCACACATTAGAGAATGTAAATCAGCAAGTGAAATCTAGGAAATTTTGAAGGATTTGTATGTGACCAGGAATACAAATCACCTTTTGTTCCTAAAGAGCAAGATCTTATCCCTGAAGATGGAGGAGAATGAAACAGTTGCTACCTTCATAGTGAGGATCAAAGATCTGAAGAATAAAATTGGTAGTCATTGGTGATGCAGTTGCAGATACATATCTTGTAACAATTACCATGAATGGTGTGAAAAATGACTACCAAATGTTTAGCACTGGGAAAAACGCAAGAGATAATATCCCAAATTTTGAAGAACTGACAGCAATATTAATGTAAGAAGAAGAAAGAAGATCGACTTTGAAGCCCCAAAGTGCAGATATTCCATTGATGTCAAAGAAAAACTTCTTCAAAGAAAAAGGAAATCGACAACAGCAAAACAAAGGTGACTCACAGAAAAGATCAAATCAGACTCAAGGCATGCATATGAATAGAAACAACTTTATAATTAAATATTTTTATTGCGGAAAACTTGGTCATATAACTAAGGAGTGTAGGAAAAATATATATCATGAACAACAACAAAAGTAGAAATGACATGCGGGCCATCTCGCGAATGATAATCATGAGCAGAACTTCAGATTGTTCATGGCTGACCTTGATGAGAATATTGATGCAAACATCTGGCATGTAGATTCGGGAGCATCAACACATACGACTGGGGAAAACAATGGTTCAAAGATTTTAAAGAAATCAATGATGGAGCAAAAATCTACATAGGTGATGATAGAATTCATCAGATCAAAGGGTGTGGGAAAATTTCTTTTATTTTACCTAATGGTACTATAAGACAAATTCATAATGTCATGGATGTGCCTGGTGAAACAAAGAGCTTGATTTTTGTATCCATGATTACTGATCAATATCTTAAAGTTGAATTTTTTAAATCTAATTGTTATATTAAAGATCTGTTAGATGGCATGAAGACTATTGCCACAGGAATTTGAACAGGAGGTATATACAAATTGGATGTAAGACCAGCACCAGTTCGAGCTTTGACAACAATGAGTTTGACTATAGAAGAGCTGTGGCATCAGAGATTTGGTCATATCAACTACAATGATTTTTTGTTACTTCAAAAAAAGGAAATGGTAAGAGATCTTCCTATGTTAAAACAAGTTCATAATGATTGTGATGCCCGTACATTAGGAAAGATCCATAGAGAAGAATTCCCTATTCAAGTAGAGAATAAATAGGGAAACATACTTGAATTAGTGCACAGAGATCTTTGTGGGCCCATGCAAACAAAGCCATTAGGAGGTGCACTGTATTTTTTACTATTTATTGATGACTGCACAAAGTTTTCTTGGGTATATTTTTTGAGTAAGAGAAGTCACACATTTGAATACTTTAAGTAGTTCAAAAACATGATTGAAAAGAAAATAGGGAAGCATATAAAAATTCTTTTCTTCGATCAAGAGGGAGAAAAAAAGAAGTATGAGCTTATCAAGTATTGTAAAGACCATGGGATATTACAACAATTCACAGTACCCCATACTCCTCAGCAGAATGGAGTAACGAAAAGAAAGAACAAAAAATTGGTGGAATGTGTTAGGAGCATGTTGAAAGGTAAGGATCTTTCGAATGGTTTTTGGGCTGGAGCACTGAATACTGCAATTTATTTGAAAAATATGAGTCCTACAAAGAGTCTTGAGTTTAAAACTCCTTATGAAGCATTATATCGATTTAAGCCTATAGTAAAACATTGAAGAGTGTTTGGGTCTAAAGCATTTTCCCATATTCCAACGTAAGATAGAAGAAAACTAGATTCAAAAGGCATCATATGTACCTTTATAGGGTATTGTTCACAATATAAAGCTTATAGATTATTTAATCCCTCTAGTCACAAGAGTTTTGTTAGTAGATATGCCATATTACATGAGCAGGATGATAAAGAATCTAATAAGCACAATGAGGAATGGGATATTCCATTCTTGGTGGAAGAAAGTGAAGAAACATGAAATAATCAGGATCAACAGACAAAGGCAGAAGATTAGCAGCAGAAACAACAACAACAATAGGAGCAACAACAGAAGTAGGAAGGAAAAGAAGATGATGTAGCTATCAAGCCAAGTCCAGAAAATGATGATCATACAAGGCTGGAAGTTACCCCACCACTCAAGAGATTAGGTGAAAGCTCAATTTCCTGCAAGATATAGGGAGAATTATTTTATAACTAGTATGATGAATGTTGTTGAACCTTCTAGTTATAAGGAAGCAAACGAATGTAGTGAATGACAAATAGCTATGTAACAGGAATGTGAATCTATAATCAAGAACAACACTTGGGAGCTGGTTGAACTTCCTAACGGGAAACAAACCATAGGTTTTAAATGGTTGTATAAAACAAAGATTAATGCAGATGGAACCATAGATAAATTAAAATCTAGATTGGTAGCAAAAGGGTATTCACAAAAGGAAGGCATTGACTATGAAGAAACCTTTGCCCGTGTAGCTAAACTAAAATCCATTAGAATGTTGATTGGTTTAGCTACTAAGAAACATTGGATGATTCACCAACTGGATATAAAGTCTACATTTTTAAATGGAGAATTGAAAGAGGGGGCTTATTTAGAGCAAGCTCAGGGGTTTGTCCAGAAAGGGAAAGAACATTTAGTTTGTAGATTAAATAAAGCTCTTTATGGACTAAAGCAAGCACCCAGGCCTTAATATGAAAAAATTCATTCATTTTTTCTACAACTTGGCTACCACAGAAGTAAAAATGACCCTAATCTGTATACCATGAAAGATGAATAAGGGCGCACAGTGTTCATTTCTTTATATGTAGATGATTTAATTATTATAGGTGATGCTATTTCTCTAATCAAATAAATCAAGCAACAAATGTCACAGGTGTTCAAAATGAAAGACCTTGGTGAATTAAGATATTGTTTGGGTCTTGAGATCTGGAGAGATTCAGGACAAACATTTTTGTCCCAGGGTAAGTATGTCAGAGGTCTACTGGAAAGATTCAGGATGGATCAGTGTAAGACTATAGCAATACCACTAAACAAAAACATCAAACTATAGAGTGAGGATGGCTCTAAAGAAGCAGATGCGACACTTTATAGACAACTAGTTGGGAGCTTAATATACCTGACCACTACTAGACCAAATTTGGCTTATGCAATCAGTGTGCTAAGTAAATACATGTCCAAGCCACTTGAGAGTCATTGGAATTCAGCAAAATGTGTTTTGAGATATCTACAAAGTACTATAGACTATGGTATTATTTATACTGATTCCTCTGATGTTAGATTGATATGATTTACAGATTCAGACTAGGCTGGAAATGTAGACAACCACAGATCGGTAATAGGTTATGCATTCAACATTGGATCCGGGGTGATTACATGGAGCAACAAGAAACAAAAAATGGTTTCCTTGTCTTCGGTGGAAGCAGAGTATCAAGCCACGTGCACAACAACATGTGAGGCAGTTTGGTTGCAGAGACTTCTCCAAGATGTTGGGGAAGAATAGAAAGATGCAACAACAATCAGATGCGACAATCAGAGTTCAATCAAACTTGCTAATAATCTCTTTTTTCACAAGAACACTAAACACATTGTTACAGAATTCCACTTTGTCAGGGAGAAAGTGTAATCAAAAGAAATCCATTTGGTATATTGTAATGCATGTGATAATTTTGCAGACATTTTCACTGGGTCTCTTGACAGGATTAAGTTTGAAATGTTTAAGGAGATGTCAGGCATATTTGTGAACCCCTTCTCCATTAAGGGCAGTTTTTAGGGATATGTTAAGCATATTTGTGAACCCCTTCTCCATTAAGGGGGAGTGATAGAGATAATGGAGAATATCTTAGAATAGTGAGTTGGCTCATGAGATACTTTCTATTTCTTAGGTTATGGTTCTAACTTCCCTATATCTATGATTGCTATATAATGTGTGATGTACATGGACAATGTAGAGTGTTCTGTAGAACCAAACTCTCGTGGTTCATACTCTCTTTTGTATAGCTGACTAGTGGGTTCTTTTTTAATTAATTCTAACATCAAATTTTAACATTTAATATTTTATATAAGAAATTATTGCTAATAATAATTTAAAATAAATTTATATTTTTAGTTTAATTTTATGTTTATTTTTTTTATTTTAAGAACCACTTCATAACATGGCACTTAGCCAATTGAACTATTATCCCATGAATTTTTGGGCTAAAATATTTTATTATATAAAAATAAATTTTATTTTTAATAATAAATTACATTGAATAATTAGCTTAAACTATATTCAATACTTCGTTCAAGTTCTCCTTTTTCTATACTTTTATCTAATTACATCAGAAGGCATTCCTTTTTAAAGAGTTATTTGGGAAGAACCCCCGTTGATGCCATTATGTCTAACTATGAGTCATGGATCTTGTATGTTAGACAATAAAATTCACATGGGCCATTGGATTGATACCTCCAAAAAAAAGAATGCATTGTCAAGAAAACTTGTAAATGACATAAGTGTTAACAGTAATCTTTAAAATTGGATTGCATTTGCTGGAGTGCTTTTGTGAAGTTGCAAGAGCAACCACCAGCAGCAACCTTAGAAACACCTAGATTTCAGAACCTGCTTCTTCTGATAAGATGATAGCATCTCTTCATGTGGCTTCCTTGGACACTGGAAATGATTGGAAAAGTCCTCAAACTTCATTTAGTTTTGATTTTTCACTAATGAGCCTAAAATGACTACAAAGAACAAGCAGGTCTTGACTGACCATCTCTCGTCATGTCAGACTTGAAAGCTTAAGGTGTTCGTCATGAGTTCAGTCCACCTCCTCTTCTTCTTTAGAGATAACAAGCAGTTGTTGGGGAAATGTTGTGTCCAAATCCTTAGGTGATAACCATCTTAATAAGTGGAAGGAAATGATGTATAAGATGAGAAACAAGGAAAATGTTTCCACAAAGAATACAAGAACATCATTTAAGCCGGTCAATTAATCACAACTTTCTTCGACGAAACCTTTGTGGCCATTTTTTAGGAGTTGTAGAATAGGCGGGGAAATGAAGGGAACTGATTTATTTCACTGCTTATCATTTTCATAATAAAAAGGGAAATGTTTGTATTGAAAAATAAAACCCACTGGTCAGCTCTATGAAAGAGAGTCTGAACCAAGAGAGTCTAGCTCCACAAAATGCTCTACATTGTTCATGAACATTACACATTAAACAGAAAACATGGTTTTAGGGAAGTTAGAACAACATCCTAAGAAATAGAAACTAATTCCTATCCTGAGGTTACGTGAACCAACTATACCTATTCTAGGATATTCTCCGTTATCTTCAACATTCCCCATTAATGGAGAATGGGTTCACATATATGCCTAACATCTCCCTAAACATTTGAAACTTAACTTTTCCAAGAGGCTTAGTGAAAATGTCCACAACATTATCACATGTATTACAATATTCCAAATGAATTTCTTTGGATTGCACTTTCTCCCTGACAAAGTGGAATTGAGTATCAATATGTTTAGTGTTTTTGTGAAACACCGGATTATTGGCCAACTTGATTAAACTTTCATTGTTGCATATCATTGTTTTTGTGACTGTTTGTTCTTCCCCAACATCCTAGATAAGTCTCCACAATCAAACCACCTCACACGTTGCTGCACACATGGCTTGATACTCTGCTTCGGCTAAGGATAGGGAAACTGTGTTCTGCTTCTTGTTGTTCCATGTGATCACCCTGGATCCAAGACTAAATGCATAACCTGTTATAGATCTATGATCATCTACATTTCCTTCCCAATCTAAATCTATAAATCCTGCCAATCTAACATCATAAGAGTTAGTGTAAATAATTCCAGAATCTACAGTACCTTGTAGATACCTCAAAATATTCCTCACTGCATTCCAATGGCTTTCAAGTGGCTTAGAAATAAATTGGCTTAGGACATTGACTACATAAGGCAAATCAGGTCTATTGGTGGTTAGGTAGATTAGACTCCCAACCATCTATCTATAAAGTGTTGCATCCGCCGCTTTTGAGCCATCTTCACACTGCAATTTGATGTTCTGCTGCAATGGTACCAGTGCAAACTTACGCTGATCCATTCTAAACTTTTCTAACAGGCCTTTGACATACTTTGCTTCGGACAAAAATGCTTGACCTGAATCTCTCCAGATTTCAAAACCTAAACAGTATCTGAGTTCACCAAGATGCATCATCTGAAACATATGTGACATCTGTTGCTTTATTTCATCAATTAGTTATGTAGCATCACCTGCAATTATCAGATCATCTACGTATAATGAAATCAACAATATGCACCGTTGTTCATATGTCATGGTGTAAACATTAGGGTCATTCTTACTTCTATTATAGCTAGCTTATAGAGAAAATGAATCAATCTTTTCATACCACAACCTGGGAGCTTGTTTTAGTCCATAAAGTGCTTTCTTCAACCTACAGACTAAATTTTCTTTTTATTTTTGGACAAACCCTTCCCGTTGCTCTAGATAAACCTCTTCTTTTAGTTCTCCATTCAAAAATGTAGAGTTTACATCTAGTTGGTGCATCATCAAATGTCTCTTAGTAGCTAAAGTGATTAACATTTTGATGGTGTTCAATTTAACTACAGGGGCAAAGGTTTCTTCATAGTCTATCCCTTCATTTTGTGTGTACCCCTTTGCAACCAACCTAGCTTTCAATTTTTCTATAGTTCCATCTGCATTAATTTTCAGTTTATATAACCATTTGCAACCTACGGTTTGTTTTCCTATAGGAAGTTCGACCAATTCCCAAGTGTTATTTCTAATTATTGAATCATATTCTTGTTCCATGGTTGTTTTCCATTCACTACATTCATTTTCTTCTTTATAAGTACACGATTCAACCACATTCATCATACTAGTTATAAAATCATTTTCCCTATATCTTGTAGGCATTTGAGCTTTCCTATCTAATCTCCTGAGTGGTAGGGTGGTGGTTTCAGACCTTATTTGATCATCATTTATTTCATCATGTTGTTGCTACTGGTGTTGCTACTACTATTCATCCTCTGCCTTTGTCTGCTGCTGACCCTGATTGTTCTCTACTTCTTCTTCCACAAAGTGTGGAATGCCCCATTCCTCATAATGCTCATCACGTTCTTCATGATCCTGCTCATGGAATTTAACATCTCTACTAACAAAAGTCTTGTAAGTAGAGCGATTAAATAGTCTTTATGCTTTATATGATGAACAATACCCTATAAAAGTACATTTGATAGCTTTTGAGTCTAATTTTCTTCTATCTTCCTTTGGAATGTGGGAAAATGCTTTAGATCCAAGTATTCTTAAGTGTTTTACTGCAGGCTTATATCCATATAATGCTTGAAAAGGAGTTTTAGACTCAAGACTTTTTGGAAGACTCCTATTTTCCAAATAAACTGCAATATTCACTGCTTCAGCCCGAAAACCATTCAAAATATTCTTACCTTTAAGCATACTTCTAGCACATTCCACCAGTGTTATGTTCTTTCTTTCTATTACTCCATTCTGCTGTGGAGTATGGGGTATTGTAAACTGCTGCAAAATTCCATGATCTTCACAATATCTGATGAGCTCATCCTTCTTGTATTCTCCCCATTGATCAAAGAGGAGAATTTTTATCTATTTCCCAGTTTGTCTTTCAATCATATTTTTAAACTGCTTAAAGTATTTCAATGTATGGCTCTTCTTACTTAAGAAATACACCCAAGAAAACTTTGTATAGTCATCAATAAACAATAGGAAATACAGTGCACCTCCTAATGATTTTGTCTGCATGGGTCCACAAAGGTCTTTGTGCACTAATTCAAGTATATCCTTCCGTTTCTTTTCTACACGAATAGGGAATTCTTATCTATGCATTTTTCCTAATGTGCAGGCATCACAATCATTATTTACTTGCTTTAGCATAGGAAGATCTCTTACCATTTCCTTCTTTTGTAATAACAACAAATCATTCTCGTTGATGTGTCCGAATCTCTGATGCCAAAGCTCTTCTGTAGTTAGGCTCGCTGTTGTCAATGCTCGAACTAGTGTAGGTCTCACATCCAACTTGTACAGTCCTCATGTTCAGATTCCTGTAGCAATTGTCTTCATGCCATTTAGTAGATCTTTAATGTAATAGTTAGATTTTTAAAATTCAACTTTCAAATCTTTATCTGTAATCATAGATACAAAAATGAAGTTCTTTGTTATGTGAGGCACATATATCACATTATAAATTTGATTGATATTAGAATTAGGTAGAATGATAGAAACTTTCCCACACCCATTTATTTGATAACTTCTATCATCACCTAGGTAAATCTATGCGCCTTTGTTGATTTCTTTAAAATCCTCAAGCTAGTGCTTATTCCCCGTCATGTGCGTTGACACTCCTAAATATACATACCAGATGTCTGCATCAACATTTTCATCACGATTTGCCATGAACAATCTGAAATTCTACACTTGATCACCATTCGTGAGATGACTTGCATGTCTTTTTGGCTTCTATTGTTCTTCATGATATTTCTTTTTCCTACACTTCTTGGCAATATGACCCAATTTTCCGCAATAAAAACATTTAGTTTCAAAGTAATTTTTATTGGGATGCATACATTGAGTCTGATTTGGTTGTTTCTATGAACTTGCTTCGTTTTGCTGTTGTGGACCTTCTTTCCCTTTGTAGAACTTTTTCTTCGCCATCAACGCAATCTCAACACTCTGGGGCTTCAGAGACGATCTTATTTCTTCTTCCTGCATCAGTCTTCCTGTCGGCTCTTCAAAATGTGGAATCTTCTCTTTGGCATTTATCCTAGTGATGAACATTTGATAATCATCAGTGACACCATTCATTGTAATGTTTACAAGATCTATATTGTCAAATGTATTACCAATGTCTGACAATTTGTTCAAATCCTTGATCCTTGCTACGAATGAAGCAATTGTTTCATTCTCCTCCATCTTTAGGGACAGGATATTACTCTTGAGGAACATCAGATGATTTGAATTCCTGATCTCGTAAAATTCCTTTAGGATTCCCTAGATCTCGTTTGCTAACTTACCTTCTCTGATGTGCGGTATAATGCATTCTTTCATTGAAATTTTAACATTGTCCTTGCTCTACTTTCTCACTTCTCCCAATCTGGGATCAATGCTGATCCAACTGTGGGCTTCGACTCATCCCCATTCACAATCATCCAAGAACTCTTTACTTCTAACAGACTTTGCATCTTGAACTTCCAATTTGCAAAATTGGAACCATCAAGGTTGTTATGCTCGTTCATGCATGCTTCAAATATATTTTTATTCATCTTCGTAATTTAGAAAAAAAAATTGACAGGTAAAAGATGTTAAATACACCCAAGATTTGTGACAAAGACAGACCGTTTTTCTTCGCAGCACACCTGCAGATCACTATGGCTTCCTCCTCAACCTCTGAATAGCCTTCTATTGTCAATTACAACCTTTTTCTTGGCTTCCCCATGCAGTTACAACCTTGTTGTTATCTTCCATGATCGTCGTAGATATGCCTATCTTTACTGCGACGTCGTCGCAGCTATACACATATTTTTTGCAACGTCGTTGTAGTTGTACACGTATTTTGTGTGATGAAAAAGTTTAAAAATATGGTCAAAGTGGCTACAGTGCCCTTGTCATGGAGGTACACTTAGAACCAGCCACGATCTCGGAATTGTCGCAGCTATCCTTCTTGCAACTGCGATGATCTCGGTTCAAAGAACCACCCACCAGCCAATGTATATGTTCCTCAACCCTGACGCTCTAATACCATGATAAAAATGGAAATGTTTGTATTAAAAAATAAAACCCACTAGTCAGCTCTACAAAAGAGAGTCTGAACCAAGAGATTTTGGCTCTACAGAACGCTCTACATTGTTCATGCATAATACACATTAAATAGAAGACATGGTTTTAGGGAAGTTAAAACAACATCATAAGAAATAGCAACTAATTCTTATCCTGAGGTTATGTTAACTAACTCTACCTATTCTAGGATATCTTCAACATTTCAAGAAGTCAATCTACAATAGAGCGTAGATACAAGTGGAAAATTATGGGTGCACTTCTAAGGAAACTATGACTATTCTTTCAGGCCAAGTTGAAGCTCCAAAACCTTCGGAGGCATGGAGCATAAGAAATAAAGCCGAACTTGAGCCCCAGTACCATGGTGAATTGAAGCCCAGGTTTGAGGCAAATTGGGGCAAACAAGAAACGAAATCCAAACAATATACAGTTGGTAAAGGAAAATTAGACAGTCTTGGACTTCCAACATCAAGATTGAGAAGAGGTATGAGTGGTAAACAAAGTACTGGAAGGTTTAGTGAGAAAAACATGTCGATGGTTCGAAACTTAGAATCCCCACCGCCAGGAAAGGCCATGGTGGAGGGATCATTACTTGTGAAAGGAAACAACTCCAACGAATTTATAAGCTTTGGAATTATTTAGAGTAGACTGAGTGTATTGTTTAACCTTCATAATATAATGCGCATATCCGAACTGCAAATAATTTTTATTCATTGGTTGAGTATTTGGTTAAAAAACAGAAGAGAGTAGGCAACAACTCCAATGAATTTATAAGCTTAGGAATTATTCCAAGTAGATGGAGTCTATAGTTAACCGTCATAATATAATGAGGCATATCCGGATTGCAAATAAATTTTATTCATTGGTTGACTATTTGGTCTTAAAAAATAGAAGAGAGCAGAGAGATTGTTCACACACCACAAATTACACACCGTATTATTGAGCACATAACATATCATATTTATAGTTGTAGATTCTTAATTTCTAGATGACGAGATCTGAAGAAGGTGGATTATGATTGATAAACAATTAGGGAAATAACTACTTCTAGAATAACACTTACGGATTCTCAACGAAAACTTAGAGAATGAAATGGAAGCATTACTTCTAACACCTCCCTTAATGCTTAGATGTAACAGACATTACAACAATAAATGAATCTTTGTCAGGTTTCTTTGGTATGGTAATCACTAGCATCATATCCACTCAGTTTTTGACCTTTTCTTCACCACACATTCGAGCTATCCACTTGATCCATTTAAGGCATAACTGCTTCATACCATCATTGACCTGCTTTGCAGAATTGACCTCTCTCAACCTCCCTGAGAAGAACAGGTCAGTGTCATACTGAAGCATCCTATGGAACTGCCACCATCTATTGAATATATGGCCTTCAGCTATATTCACCATTTATGTAGGAAAACATTCTAGGTACATAATGTCTTCAGCAGACAAATCTACAACTTGATATTGTATAAAATGACATGTAATGACACTCATGAAGCATGACGGGTTACACCAAATTAACCTTATTAAGAAATACCTAATCAACCTATTCAATAATTAGCCATTCTTTATGGTTCTGCATCATTTGAATTAATTTTATTAATTTTAATTAAATTATTATTTTTATTTGACGACTCCAAAACCTTTGCTCAGTTTGTTAGAATAATAATCATGAGTTGGCTATCCTTTTTGTATGATGGTGAGTAGTTGGTGTCAACCGGTGAAAGTTGGCGATTGTTGCCGGAATTAGATAAGAAGTTAATGATAGTCCGTAAAACTTCTATAGTTGAGTTTTGTATAAATTTATGTATTTGGTAATGTAGTAGAGAAGCTCTTGTGAAGAGTCTTCATTGTTTTTATGTCATGGTATCAGAGCACATGTGAGCTGTGTTTGGTGAGAGTAGTGAGGGCTTGGTGGCAATGGCCAGAGTCATGACGACTCCGTGGATTGGAGGAAATGTGGAGTCTTCCCGTAGTGTGATGAACTGTGATTGACTGGTTAGAGGGGCCGTTCAGCTGCTACCTTCAACACTGTCGAGAAGTGTTGTTGTCTTGTTGTGTGTAGAGCAATGTGAGGGAGTGTTATTGTCCTGCTGGGCAAAGAGGCATTATTGAACCTGCACTCTATGGAGACTAGTGGAAGGCCCAGGAATTATTGCGTCTTAAGCACTAAGTTTGATGTGTGGATCTTTGGCTCTTTTCTTGTGATTTATCCTCGCCAGTTTTGCTTGTGGAGAGATGTTGGTATGAGCTGTGGGTATTCTTGATCAAAGGAGTGAAGTGTTTTGTTGATGGCGCAGTGTTCTCCTCTCATTGTGAGTGGAGATACCTAGAGCAGTGTGGAGCTGTGTTTTGAATATAGAGAGTCCCCTGTGGAATAAAGCCAAGGTGTGAGTCTGTTAGTTATATGGTTACTGTTAGTCAAAAGGGGCTAGGTAAGGGCAATGGATTATGAAGTGCAGTGAGCCTTGTGTTGTTTGATGTTAATCCTGGAGATTTTCTTATTTCTATCGAGTGGTGTGAAGAGCCTTTGAAGACCTAGTCCTCTATTTTTGAGTTTTCTATGTATTTGGAGATGCTGTGAAGGTGGGGTTCAAGTGTCATAGTGTGCTACCTAGCATAAAGGACTCTGAAGGCCGAGGAGTGGAGACACCTGTGAAGGTCTCAGTAAATGATCTGTGTGTGAGGAGTGGTGGATTGTGTGGCACCTGTGAGTGTTGTGAAGCTGTTTGATCCCTTTGAAGAAATTGTTGGAAAACGCTGATCAGAAGAGTGGGGCAGCAAAAGTGTGGTGTGCATCCGGGGAAGTGAGAAGTAGAGCCAAGGGTGGTGCTATTCTAAAGTCAAATCTCCCTAGAGTTTAAGGAAAATTTGAGCCTAGCTAAGAGTTGTGTGGGAGCATTGTTACATGTCCAACCCGTTTTATTTATTGGGTTATTTTCTGTGTGGCAGAGGTAAAGTGGAGCCCAGCTGATATGTCTATCTTTTTAGACTTTTTTGACAATGATTCTTACGATGATCATTTTCTCAGGAACCCATTTGGAAACATTTTTGGGTCTCATAGTATTTTTGATTTCGAAGAAATCTTTAACAAACAATGTGATGCTATTGAGGATTATGTTGATCACGAGCTAAAATCTATTCCACGTGATTCTACTCAGAGTAAAACTTGCTTCTCTCATAACTCAATTGTTAGAAGTTCTATTGGATATGCTTTCAAGATGACTGTTATTGTGGAGGATAGTACCATGTATGTTGTTTGGAAGCCACTCGTGTTCGAAGAGTGCATTTTGGTGGTTCCTCATGAAAAGTGGGGAGAACATGAATTAGATTACCTTGTTCATGATCTTGCATTGAATCCAAATCTAGAAAAGGTTGCTAATGTTAAGTACGTAAGCAAGGAGCAAAGGAAGCTCATAAGGAAAGCGATACAGGTGAATATGAAACTGTACCAGCAAAGGAAAAGGAACAAGCATGGACCCTCTAGCAAGAAGACAAAAATGAAATGTTTTGTTGTAAGCCTAGCTGAGACTTAGACCAGCAGGAAAGTTAAATTTTAGGTCATCGTGATTAAGGGGAGGTGTAGAATAATAATCACAAGGTGTCTGTCCTTTTTGTATGACGGCGAGTAGTTGGTGTCAGCTGGCGAAGGACGATGATAGTCGGCTGAATTAGATAAGATGTTAATGACAATCTATAAAACTTCTATAGCTGAGTTTTGTATAAATTTATGTATTTGGTAATGCAATAGACAAGCTCTTCTAAAGAGTCTTCATTGTTTTTCTGTCACGGTTTGGTTATATTACTGGTCCTTGTGCAATGTAACATATTATACCCATACATGTGAGAGAAATTTCCAAACTACTTGTGCACATGCCATCGAAGGTCTTAAAAAGATCACATTGGATCAATAGAAGAGAATATAGCCAACACATCTATGTGTCAAGTTCAAGCAATGATATGAACTTCACTTGTTGTTTTACGCTTTCGAACACATTGTAAACTATGCTAATTCTACTGCGTAATAGTTTGAGAGCTAGATCTATCTTCCCAACCTTTCGCAAAGATTTAACGAATATAGAACATACTTTTCTAGGAATTTCATGACCCTTGTCTATAATTCCATCTACTAATTTGCATGCTCGATCACACGACCAGCTTTGCAAAATATGCATTATTAAAAACCACACCCATTGTAGTCTAGTGATCTTTCTAGAGAGACAAAGACCATTTTATATTCTAAATGACACTATAGTGGGAGTGATACCCCGATCAATCAACTCATCCCACAACTTTAAGGCCTCCTCTCATTTGTGTGATTTCAAAAGCCCATCAATCAATATGGTGCAAGTGTAAATTGTCGGTTCAGAACCTTCCTCCTCCATATCCCGTAAAACTACCATGGAAGTATCCATTTATACTACCTTTGAAAGCTCGTCGTTAAACACATTGAAGTAGTGCGCATTTCGCACACATCCCCTCTCTGATATTTCTTCAAACACTTTCTCTACTCCCTTTAATTGGTCAGCTTTACCAATAAAATTAGTTCCGGATGGGTTCCTTGATACAAGAGGAATCGTTGGCTCTGTCGATACGTGCGATCCACCCAAAAAAAAACGTTTCTGTGCAAATCTATCTCCCACGAAAACAAAGATAATGGGGCAGGCCTCTTCTTTTGGAAACAAAATGCACAACTTCTAACTTATGCAACTCACACAAATCTCTACAAAACACATTATACTCACAGAACACATAGATCTATATTAATATATATATAAACAATAACACTCACAATCCCTTACAGGTTCTTTATCTCCCACGAAAACAAGGACAATGTGACAACCCTCTTCTTTTAGAAACAAAATGCACGACTTCTCACACATATGTAACTCACACAAATCTCCACAAGAACACACTATATTCACACAACACATAGATCTATACTAATATATATATATATATATATATATATAAACAATAATACTCACAATCCCTTACATGCTCCTCACACTGCTTGAAGAGAGTGAAGTCATTAGCCCCTCTGGTACCATGTTAAAAATATAAAAGAGAGCAGAGAGATTGTTCATGCACCACAAATCAAATATTGTATTATTGAGCACATAACATTATTGTATTATTGAGCACATGACATATTATATGTATAGTTGTAGATTAACAACTTTTAGATAATAAGATTCGAAGAAGATAGATCTATGAATCACTCATAAACAACTCAGACACTTAAAGTAATACCTATTTCTAAAATCACACCTAATGACTCTCAATGAAAACTCAAAACAACACAAAAATATTACTTCCAACATTTGATAGTATGATTTCAACTACCCAAACAAAATAATCACGATGATTCACAGTTATTAGGGTACTTACAAATGTCGCTAGCAAAGGTGGGTTATAATAAAACTCTTAGTTTTCATACCAATTAGAGGAAACTTAGTCCATGAAGAGCGGAACAGGGAAACTAGTTTGAGGGTGAGGAGGGGAATATTATAGGGATTTGTGGTTTCAATCAGGGTCTATATGCTCAAAATAGTCACGATGATCCGCAGTTATTATGGTACTTATGAATGTTTCTCACAAAGGTGGGTTATAATAAAATTTCTTAGTTTTCATACCAATTAGAGGAAACTCGGTCTATGAAGAACTGAACAGGTAAACTACTTTGAGTGTTGAGGAGGGGAATATTATAGGATTTGTGGACTCAATCGGGGTCTAAATGCTCAAGAGATGAAATGAAGAATAGTTTTATGTTGACTCAGTTGGAGTCTCTATGGTCAAGTTATGTACTGAAGAATAATAGTAGTTTTCATAACGTTCTGAATACTTTTGGAGGCTTGGTATTTTCTAGATGTCGAGGTTACTGATCCCCTGTTTTGAATACTTTTAAATGACTCTTATATTTCTAAATTTATTCTTAGTGAAGTTTTTGATAATAATCACACCTACTTCCCTACTTCTATATTATGACAAAAAATAATGACTATGGATACATGCAGAGGTGGTGACCTTCTGGATTTGTTTTTCTTCCACTTGCATTTTTCAAAAGTTTTCTCTTGAAATTTTTCTCACTGAAAGAATAATTAATGTGGTAATGAAGACTTTTGAATGATTGTTATCATTCTAAGTTTATTCTGAATAGTGAAGGTGTTCCTAATAATCACTCCTACTTCTATATGATGGTGAAAATGAATGACTATGGATACATGCAAAGGTGGTGATCTTATAGACTCGTTTTTCTTCCACTTTCATTTTTCCAATGTTTACTCTTGAAATTTTATATGGTGTTTGCTCGTTGACAGAATGATTCTTGTGGTAAAGCTAGGCATTGGTTATTTTATTTCAATATCTTGGAAGATGAGTTGAATTAGTCGTTTTATTGTATATACCAAATCCAAGTGAATCTATTTTTACATTGAGAATTTGTTCCTATAATCATGAAGATAAACCCTTTGAGTAATTTATCCCTACAAATATCATACATAAAGTTATTGTACCACTTTCATATTTCTGGTTAGGATTTCTAATCAGAGAAGAATGACATCTTCTCATCTACAACATCTTTATTAATCATAATTATTATTGTAGCTAGGATATTTAGCAGTCAATATACTTTAGCCTTTCACTATAGGAGCAAAACATATACACCTTGATTTTTTCATCAAAATTTCCCTTGTTTTGCTTAGGAGTATTTTCGAAAGAAATGCAAACATAATCATGAAAATTTCTTAGACAATATTTTCTACCTTAATAGAGCTCCTTAAGAGTGATATTTTTCAAATCTTTACAAGGAAATTTGTTATTAGTTTAGGACACGATATTTATTTATCACATAGTATTTTTGTTCTCCTCACTAGCACAACTACGCCACTCTCCAAACCCCAGGCTCGCTAACTTGAAAGGCAAAGGCGAAGGAACATTTGCTTGCCCAAAATCATTTATTTCCCAACAAGCTAATACACTGTCATCCTAAATATTGCAGTAGTGACCGCCTCCCTCAATAGGCAATCTAAGCCCTTAATCAAATTGCATCCAGAGCTATGTTCCATTGATGTCCCATCAAGATGGAATTCTGTTTTCAGATATCCCATACCTGAGATTCAAACCTGCGTTGATAGATTCAAAATTCCCAATATTAGAAGCCTTCATTGCATCGCCTCTCCAATACTAAACATCGTCAGTTCCATTCATAAATCCAAAAATATGATTTATGCCTACCATTATTTGTGATAAAGTTGTTCCCTTTGAATACTCTTGCGCTTATGCTCGAAAGCTCATCAACAAAATTCCAGCACAAAAGGTGAAAACCTTCTTGCATTAGTCTGTAGAAAAATCCTTCTCCTCCAGAAACCCCCAGAAATGAAACATTCGACCAAATATTAACCTCTTCGCTATCCTGCACACATTGAATCCCCTGCACGCCACCACTCAAAATCCTACATATTATAGCCACCATCGATCCGTTCCAGTTCACAACAATGGTTAACATGATCTGAATCTATTTTCCCCATGTATTGAAGAGAAAGATAAGAGAATCTCATGGATCCTTATTGAGCGCTCCTATAGAGGTGGTTATCCAGATCAAATAGATATTTCATGGCATGGCCTGAAGATTTCCTAGCATTTGGATTTCTGGGGTATCCCCTTTCACTGTGCCGCATGTCACAGGACTGGCCATCTTATCAAAAATTGTCCTCGGAAGTCTGCTCTTAAGCACATGATTTCTCATCGTATGAAGTCTTCTTATATTAGTATTCCCGTATCTGAACACTTCCCCAGGATGCAGCCGATTGATTCTTTTCGTCCTTCACAATCTCTCCGAGTCAATCTGAGAGGTATCCTTCTGCTTCACCTATTAGAAATATCGATGGGCGGGATACTCATGACTATCCCACATCGGCGATCCCATCATTCCTTCCACGCGACTCTGTCCTGGAGCTGAGAGGTGACCCTGCTATTCGCTCCCCCTCCCCTATTCAACTCAAAGACCTTACACTGGGCTCTCTCCCCATTTTTATTTCATCCTCCTCCCCCACTCAGGCCATCCATCATACATCTTCAAAGGGGAAGGAACCTATCACTGCTTTTCCTCCCGCCAACTCTCCTTCATCATCCCCTATCAACCTCTTTGACAGTGACATCGACCTCCTCCTCCATCAAAAATCATTGGAATTAGAGCTCCTCACTATTCATAAGCCCACTGGACATGCCCCCCCTATTATCAGTCTAGCATCTGCAAAGAACATCACTGTTCGGAAAAAATCCTAGGGTGGTACTCGTCATTTCAGGGGGAGATCTAATTTACCTGAGTGCGGGGTATGCAATTTATCTTTGGTGGATGTCCCCATCTATGATATGTCCTCTTCACAGTCTCAGCCCCTTAGAGTAGATGTGGTTGGTCAATCTTCTAAATGATGGATATCATATCAATGAATATACGGGGGCTTGGTGCAGGTCCAAAATTCCTTGCATTAAAATACATATTCTTCTCTGCTCGCCCGAAAATTATTCTCATTCAAGAGACTATGCACTGCAGGCAATCTTCCATCTCATATTTCCGTAAAATGTTCCCATCATGGTACTTGATGGCTATTGATGCCACTAGCCTATCCGGGGGGCTCGCTATCATGTGGGATCCGCTATGGATTTGTGCCAAGGCGTATAAATGTTTTGCTGACATTATGATCTCCGCAATTTTTCGTGGAAAAAGTCACCCATTAATGTATTAAACATATACACTCCATACCTTCATAGGTATCCTTTCTAGGAAAGGTTTTTTTCTTCTGATCTATGTGACATTGAAATCCTGATGATTGTGGGTGACTTAAACTTCACTTTAAGTCCTGATGAATGTTGGGGTGGTGGCAGGAAGATGCACCCACTCGCTGATTTCATAAAGAACCAACTATTAATCAGGAATTTGGTCAATGTTGTTCCAACGGTTTCGATGCCCACATGGGACAATGGTAGGGTCGGCCATGCTTATATTGCCAAACGCATCGATCGAGTTATCATCCATGCTGATATTATTGGTGTGATGGGTATGCCCTATTTCACTATTGGCAATGAATACATATCGGACCACCGGCCCATATATATTCAATGGCGGCATATGCGTTTCTGTCAGCATTTTCCGTTTAAATTCAATCAGACCTTCTTGGAAGATCCGACATTAAATCTCATTGTATCCAATGCATGGAAGGCCACCGTACTCAATGAACCACTCTCCTCTTCTTTTAGAGAAAATCTGGAATATGTGCGATCTAAAGTAAAGGTATGGCAAAAGGAAAAAAGAAAGAGGGATCGGCTATCTCTACAGAAAATTCAAAGCGAACTAGATTACATATCCAATTCCATGGATCCCAATTCTCTCCCATTTGAAACCAGGCGACGTATCGGAGAGCTCACCCATCACAAACTTCTTCTTCTCAAATAGGAGGAATCCACTTGGAGGCTAAAAAGCAGAGCACTATGGCTCAAAGAAGGGGACCGGAACACAATTTTTTTTCATAAATATGCCAATCACAGACGAGAAAAGAATGCTATATGGAGGATTAGTGACGGGAACGGAGGTTTCCACTATTCTCATCAAGATATTTCAAATGCTGCACTCAATCATTTCAGAAAACAATACAGCAGGGGGAAGGGATGCGCCATACAGGACATCCTATGGGGCATCGAATTCTTTCCAAATATGTTCGATGATATAAAAAATGAATCTATATATTTGCCTGTTACTGAGAAAGAACTCTATGGAATCCTAAAGGCATTCAGCAAAGACAAATGTCCTGGCCCTGACGGCTGGACTATAGAATTTTTCATTCATTTTTTCGACATCATCAAGCATGATCTCATTAGGATGATAGAGGACTCTCGAATGAATGGGCACATACATCATCACATTTCATCCACTCTGATTGAACTTATTCCAAAAAGAGGGATGCAAATTCTTTTCATGATTACATATTGATCTCCTTATGCAACATATCTTTCAAGATTATATCCAAAATCATTGCTGAACGTATAAAGGGCACCTTGGCCTCCCACCTATCAAAAGATCAACATGCTTTTCTGAAGGGATGTAACATTCTGGACGCTATGGCCAACTCTCAAGAATGCATGTATTCCATGTACACAAAGGACATTGATGCATCTATTCTAGAAATAGATCTACAAAAATCCTATGATTGTATAGACTGGGGATACATCAGATGTCTACTGGCAAAAATTGGTCTGCAGCACAAGATGATTAAATGGATTATGGCATGTATTGAAATCATTAACTATGCCATTAATATCAATGGCATTCCATCCCCATATTTTCTTGTCGAAAGAGGCCTTCGCCAAGGATGCCGACTTGCTCCTATTATATTCATATTAGCCATTAACACTCTCAGTTTGCACATTAACAAGGCAGTTGGCGAGCATCGTTGTCGGCCCATCAAGATCAGCAGGTATATTTCTATATCACACAACTTATTCGTGGATGATGTTCTCCTATGTGCTAAGTTATGTCAGGTCTCTCGGAACTGCCTATTCGACATTCTCACAAATTTCCAAAAAGCCATGTGTCTAATCATCAACAAGTCCAAATCCAATATTTACCACAATGGGGCTAATCTGGATCTGATTAATAGAATTGCAGCTATGTTTGGCATTGCCACATGCATGCTCCAAAATGGTATTACATATTTGGGATTTCATCTTAAAGCAATCAGTTACTCTGCTAAAGACTGGGAATGGTTGATGGAGAGATACTATAAAAAATCTCGTCGTGGGAATACAGGACCAAATCACTGGCTGGCAGAGTGGTATTATCTTCATCGGTCTTGTCTCAACTATCTGTATATTGGGCTCATTTGTTCTACCTTCCCTCACTCACCATTCAGCGATTAAACAAGATCATGGCAAATTTCATATGGGGAGGTTCGTCTGCACATCAAAAATTCCATCTTGTCAAAATGGGTGCTATCTCCATACCAAAACAATTTGGTGGATGGGGATTAAAGGATTTACGACAATTTGGCCGCGCACTCTTATGTCGCACTTTATGGAGAGGCATATTTGGTGATGGACCATGGAGCACCATTATCAGACAGAAATACATGAAAGGTAGGCAACTGGAATTCTAGTACAGAACTGGGACTATCGGACCTCATCAGGGATCAACTATTTGGCTCAGCTTTCAGAAGATTGAACCATTTTTCATTTCCCGATTGAGATGGAGGTTATACACTGGATGTCGTGTTCTCATTGGCATTGACCCCATATTATGTCATCATTATGAGATATACATCCCCAAGGACCTTAGAGCATATCTTCATCGTCATGGCATTTTCACTTGGAACAAACTCATTGAAGATTGGCAAGGCTCTTCCCCAATTTGGAAGGACAGAACAACTCTCCTCTTGTCGTATGTGCTGGATGTCATCTGGAAATCCATCACAGAAATTCTATATAGATGTGGCTTTCTTCGATATGGAAATGAGGACCAGCTCATATGGACTGTATGCAATGCTAGGAACCTTGTGACTGTTCGTGACATATATCTAGATATGATCCTCCATAGGATTTCAAATGCTAATATACCTTTTCCGATGGTCTTTTGGAAGGCAGGCTGTCCTCTCAAATACATTCACTTTGCATGGCTGGTATTCCACAACAAGAGCCTCACATGGGACAACCTAAGGAAACGATGCTGGCATGGTCCTAGTAGATGCACATTGTGTGAAGTAGATGAAGAAACAAATATACATGTTTTTCCAATGCCCATCTATTCAACATGTCTGGTATGTATTGACAGATAATTTTGTTTTCCCACTTACTGTTTTTGACTCTTCCCATGCAGCATTCATCTGGTGGAGTCGGAAAAGAGGGACTCGATGCTATCTCATCCTTATTCTTCTCTGGTCTACATGGAAATGGCGGAACTCTAGAATCTTCAATGGCTCAACTGCTCCTGTATCGTCCATCCTGGACAACATCATGGCCTCCTGGACTATGATATATGGCTCCGCTGATTTTTGATCTTTTCGAACTATCTATGATCATCATCCACCTTAGTTTTTCTTATTTGGTTATGTGTATAACATATATGGTGCATCTATTGCATATATGCTCCTATGTTTTTATTTTTTGCCTATATGCACTAGCTATCTGATTTACCCTGGTTTTCATCTGACATATGATCATGTGAATATGGACAATATATGGTCTATATCTATATGTACATTTTTATTTTATGTTGACTCAATATAATACATTATGCTTTTTTTCTCCTGAAAAAAAAAAAGCCCAACAATGCCAACACCATCGTTGATAATGTGTGGAGGGTTGCAAGGAAATCGATGATATTATATGAGTTATTTCAACTATAGCTATTGGGATCCATTTCCAAATGATGAAGTCAATTACAAAATTACCTTTTTTATGGGGGGTGAGTGTAAATCCCAAAAAATCATTGTTTCCATAAATTCCAGCTCAGAGCAATCATAAATTTGTGTAGTATTTACTAATTTCTCATTTCATATCTCATGCTTGTGTTGAAAAAACATAAGGGTAATGGTTGGCCAGAACATGCTTTCTGGAAAGGGTTTTCTGAATGCTCCAATTGATTTTTCTAGACCTCAATAAATTTTTTCTCATATATGTTATCAATAATGTGCAGAGAGTTGCAAGGAAATAATTGATATAAATGATTTATTTGAACTGCAGTTATCATGATCCATTGCTGGATGATGGAATTCTACAGTACTTAGAGAAATATCCCAAATTTTAGCAAGGTTGTTGGTTATCATGTGTTCATCAATATTTCTAGACCTGTTGTAACAAAATTAGATCAATGGAGAACTATTTTCTGTAAATCTCTAAATTAAATTATGTGTAACACAATGAATGCGGAAAAACAATTTATCAGTATGGATCCTTGCTTTTATTAGCAGTACCAAGTGTTATAAACCTTAATTTGTTAGAACTATCATGTAGGATTATGTGAATAGAGGACCTTTATTTTTCCATTTTCCAATATTGCGTTGAGGTGCACGCTCCTTATTTAGGTGCATGCTCCTTATCTGAGATGCAAGTTCCTTGATTGATTTTAAAATATGAAACCTTATTTTGGTCTTAACATTTCTCTTTAACACCAAAGAAGATCGATTCTTATATAAAATGTGTAACATCCATTGTAAAAATTTATGTAAAAATATATACATGGCCACGGTGATGGGACACATATTCCAAGATGAATGGTGGGAAAAACATCCTGGTGTGGGTGTTCATCGGTTTAATGGCTAAAGAAATTGGAAAAGGAAATCGTAAAGACTTTGGAAAGACATGAGGCATTAATTGCCACATTTATTTATGAAAATAATGGAAATTATGAGAAAAGTAAGGTGAAAGGTCATAGGAAAGTTCGCAGGTTGCAAGTGAGCAGGAAAATGAAGGAAAATAATGGAAAATGAATAAAAGAGAGGCCTTGTTAAGAAAAAGGTTTATGAGGATTAGTTAACAAGTTCTTAGTCAGTGTTAAGCTCTTGGCTCAAGTTTCTTTCTCAGGGTTACATGGGATCAAGAAAGACAAAGAAGGCAAGAAGAAGGAAGGATCAAGCAACTACAATAGGATGGTTGCTTGTATCAATTTGCATGTGTGATTTCGTTGCTATATTTTGCATGCATGGTATTGCATGTGGCTCTTTTTCTATTTTGGCATGAGTTTTGCCAGGTGTAACAGTGTTTTCAGCCTAGCCTTGCCATTTTTGGATATTCATGATGTGATGGGGTTCTCATGTTTCTAGTAGAGTTGAATTGCTATATGGATTGAAACCTAAGTGAGGTGGATCTCCGAATGATAAAGTCATTGGCCTAGTGACCCTTGAGCCAGACTGTTGGTTGCAGCAAAGTCAGGATTGTATTGTCTCGGTGGGCCTAGGAATCCTTGTCAGTGAATGACAGGATATACTGTAAAGCTAAGAGGTGGTTTCCTCTTTGTTGGGCCTAGTAATCCTAGGTTTGGGATATGCGGTAAAGCCTGGAGTGTGGGTCTTGATTTAAGGTCTAGTGATTCATTGTGGATTGTAGTAAAGCCTGGGAGACTGGGTCTCGGTCTAAGGCCTAATGGTTTGGGTTTGGATTGCGGTAAAGCTTGAGAGACTAGAAGGTAAGAAAATTCCTCATGGTGTAGGTGGAGAAATCTAGTGGCATCCATGGTAGTTTTGCCTAGTGATTGGGTGGAGGTCATGATAAAGCCTATTATGATGTGTTCATTATGTTGGCCTAGTGATTCGAGATGGATTATGGTAAAGCCTGGTTTCTATTGGGCTCAGTATTCCCTGGTTGGATCTTTTGGTTTGAGTCCCACATTAATGCTTGGAATATAGCACGGGGGTGAATGGATGAAGAAATATTGGGCTCATCCATTCTATGGTAAGTGGAACATGGAAGTCACATCACAGGTTTGGATTTTTCATCATTAATAGAAGGTTATTTTTCCTTATATTTCTATTAGTATTATATTGAATTATATGTGGATCATATGGCTGCGATTTCATTGGTATTTTTGTTGCTATGATGTTGGTTATATGTATGTGTTATGACAATAACTATGTATGGCTATCAATATGTTTTTACTTGTATATGATTGAGTAATGTATCTATGGCCTAATGGTTGAAATTGCAGCTAAAGTGATAAGGAAACAATGTCTCAGAGTGAATCTCAGACAACTATGAGACCCCTATGCTTAGATCTATTATTTAAACCTGTAGATTACATATTCATGATGTGTTTGACTAAATGTGTGTCATGGCTAGTAGGGATCTAGTAAGGTATTAATCAGGTAATTTCTTTAGTAGTATCATTTCCATGTTATTTATTATTCTGAAGATTTGATTTAATTCTAGGCAGTGACCTGGGCTCTGGGCCTGAGAAATTGGCTCAAATCCTGAGGGCATTAGCACAACCCTGACAAGAAGAGTCTCTAGAAGTTGTCATGCAAGCCTGTGAGAGTGACTTGAGGTCCTTGGTCATTGTTGGGTTAAGTTATCCAAAAGCTCAGTGAGACCTAGGGGAGAGTTTCCTGAAGTGTTGGCATGGTTCCAAGGGATCTTGAAGCAGATGTTGGATGTTTATATGGTGTGTTTCCATTGGTTCTACTTCCTTAGCATGACTTAGGATGTCGAATCATATCGTAGTAGCCTCTCATTGCATTTTTACCTCAGTTGGCCAGTTACTTAGGTAGATGTGGGAGGAGGGTGTTACAGAATGGTATCAGAGTGTGGTTGTGCTCTCTTTGGACTGTGTGTTAATCATGCTTTCATGTTCATTTCATATGTGTTCCTTATGCTTGTAGTCCATGTTCTTGCTGCATTTTCATGGTGGTGGTGATGGTTGTAGTGATGTTGCCATGTGAATGTTGATGATGTCATTCTCAAATGTGTCGTCATGAGCGTATGGTTGTATATGAATTCGTCATGCATGTCAGTATCTTTAGGTTGTTATGCATTCATTGTCATGGTGAATATTGTTATTTTTTGGTCATTATACACAATTAGGTCATCACGATGCCATTGGTATGTTATGATGCTAATGTGTTGGCTGAGATAGAGCAGGAGATGCAGATCATCATAATGACGCTGTAACATTAGATTTTGGGATCAGTGGAGATCATGATATAGGCATTGTATGTTTGGCATGCAGGTATGTAAGTTAAGGGTTTCTATATGTATTAGGTTTATATACATTACGTTCATGTATATGTCTTTTAATGTTATGGTTACATACATGATAGATGGTAGTTGATTAATATAGTCATATGCAGATGTGTCAGATAGTCAAGAATGACAGTAACATGTGGTTCTAAGCATTGATATTGTTGGTTAGATTAGATAACTTGATGATTATGTTATATGTTATGTTGTTGATGGGTATGTCATAGGTTAACTTGTGGATATTCTATGCTAGTAACTTGACAATTAGGGTTATCATATTAAGATCTTGATGTTATTTGTATCATACTAAGTCGGATTGGCCTGTGTAGATGGTTATGGTTATGACATTTAGATATGAGCTGACATAATTGTATTATCGTAATGTACTAATCTAGACTAACTGTGCGGATGTGATTATTGTGTATGAATGACACTTGTTTATGAGCTTATGATGCAATAATGTTAGTGGGTGACTGATTTCGATATCATGATCTTATTATGTTTGAAATCATATGTTGTGAACTTATATCATGATAACTAGATTGGTTGTGCAGATAAGATAGCCTCCCATAAGATACATTAAGGTATGAGTTTCTTACGTCGTATATTTGGTGCTTGAATATTTTATTAGGTTTTCTGTTTTGTTTTTGAGTGTTTCACTTTTATTATGTCATCTAATTGATTCATGTAACATGGTATGTTTGCAAGTTGGTTGAACGTTATATGAATTGCATATTATGAGTATGTGTTCCAATGATCATGTTTTAAGATGATTAAATTAGTACATATATGATGAGATAGTTGATATGTACTTGAGAGTATTAGGTGACAATTGTAGCACTATATCTAATGGCTATGAGTTGACTATGGATTATGACATGATTGTTAGTATTGGTCAAGGTTGATTGCCTCAATATTTGGAACATGACTTTGACATGTGTAAATAGTTGCATGAAACATGTTTGGTATTAGTGTGACAAGGTAACAATTGATGTGTTTATATAACCAATAGTTGGGTGTTGTTAAAGTACATAGTAAGCCTTCATTGCAACAAGGTAAAAAGGTAAGATAAAGGAATTACGAAAGCATTCCTTTGGCTATGTTTGGAAACCCTAACTCTAAACGAATTAGTTCTTTTAATACAGAAAGTATTCTTAACCTTGATTTCATCTAACATTATGTGGGTATGTGCTATATTCATGGACATGTATTTGATAGGTATATCAGCTACTCTATAGTTATAGGTGAGTTTGTCAAAGGATTGGAGTCTATTGAGAAATGGCATGGATGTGTTTAGTTGCAAGTAATGTACTTGGAAATATTATGTAAGGTAACTAGTGTATTGTTATGTTTAATTATGGACTAAAAATTATGCCTTCATGGCAATATGATGTGGGGGATTGCATGGAAAAGGGACTTCCATGAAATCTTGGAGAAGGCTCAGTTTGAGCTTTCCTTTCGAAGCACTGAGAACCATGCGAACTGAGACATGGTGTGTCTTATTAATCTTGTGTTTTTTGATGTTTGTGATTTGCTTATGCTTGATTTGCGATTTTGTTATGTCTAGCTCATGATCATGCCACTTTGTTTGCAATGTCATATTGTGATTGGTTTTCATGGTTTTCTCTTATTTGTTTGTTGTTCATGCCTTTTATGTTAATATTATGTGAAATTGAGAAAGTTGATGGAGCTCAAGGAGAGATGTGTGGCACCCGATAGACAAGGTAAGACTTGGATTAAGCTTGGTGCATGAGAAAGTGCAACAAAAGGTAATATTATAACAGTCAGTTGGACTAATTGGATCCATTGTGGTAATTGGATGATGGCACTACATACATGAGAAAGGTAACTAGAAAAGGTAAAGTAAATGAATCTGAGGTGTCATATGCCTTGGCAAAGTTGGGAATTGTTGTTCTCAATGTTATGCATGCCATGCACAAATAGGGAAGTTATCTTAACCTAGATCTTATGTTATCTCGTAATTATGTTATGATCGTGATTATGCTCATAGTTATATATGTATACATGTATGTATATATGCATGTCATTGCCTAACAATATCATTCTTGTTTTATGCTAACTTTTTTATATATATATGTATGTATCCATGTATCTATGTTACTGTCTGACAAGAATGGCAGGGACCATTCTTGTGGAGGAATGATTACTTATGTAGGTGAATGACATGAAGAGGTTCCTGGCTATGAGGAATCAAGTGGGAAGAATAGTCATGACAAATGTATGAGGTCAGTATCATGTATATATAAATTAATATTTTATGCTTGTATTATGCCTATCTTATGTTATGGACTGGTTGTACTGAGGGTTAAATCAACATAATGAAAATAATAGGATAAGCGTGGATGGTAGAGAGACACTAGAAGCAAGGATTCCTAGTAGAGATAGTGTGGTTTTGGATGTGTGGTACTACTATCATGCATATGTTGTATATGTTGTACATGTGGTGTTGGGTACATGTTGTGCTATGTACATGTCATGCATTTCATGTTGTGTACACATGGTTTCGTGTACATGTCGTGCATGTGGTATGGTGTACACGTTGCACAGGTGGTGCGCTATACATGTGGTGTTGTGTACACGTTGTGAAGGCGGTGCCATGTACATGTGATGTTGTGCACACGTTGTGTAGGTGTTGTGGTGTAAAGGTGGAACTGTGTACATGTTGTACATATGGTAATGGTGTATGTGTGGTATTTTGTGCACGTCATTAATGTTGTGTCCAGGGCATGTAGTACTATGTATGCAAATTGTATAGTCATGGTATTGCAACATGTATATTCGTGATGTTGTACTCTAGGTAGTATATGTATTGTGGTGGTATACATTGGTTGTAGGTGCATGTATTGTGTTGTATCATACACTAGGTGTAGATGTATGTGTTGTATGTCAGGTGTGGGTGCATGTATTGCATGGTGTTGTATGTCATGTGTGGTTGTATGTGTGTGATGCACATGATGTGTATGCGAACATGGTTTAGGAGAACGCACTATGTGTTTGTCGGGTGTGGCTATTGATCTACTGTGTGTATAGAAATCATGAAGGCATAAGTAAGGATCGCTGAAGGACAAGTATCGGTATTGTATTTCAATTCTACAGTGTGTATGACTTATGATTTTGGTCTACGATGCTTACATGTGATCTATGATGGTTGTGTTTTGAGCTAACTTGATGTGATATTTATATACATGTTGATTTGGTCAAAGATGTTAGTTTTACTTGTTGCCATAGGATTCTAGGTCTACCTTTTTAATGAGCTACCAATGAGGTATGATTTAAAGTTATTCAATTTATTTTGAATCTAATGGAAATTACATTTTTGGAATAGGAATGCATGAATATTCTTGGTTGAGTGAAAAAAATTGACTATAAGAATTAGTAGCGTTGGGGAAAGGAATTGGAAAATGTAACAGTATGCCGATAACGCACCTCAAGAGCAGGGCCATTGTGAGACATTGGTACCCAATAGTTTCCTTTGATTAGCATGAGCATGCCATGATCGGTATGATGGTTTTGAGGTAGGTATATGCCTTGGTTGTTTGATCTTCTGATGTGAGGAAGCCTTGCCATGGGATGGATCATTGGGATAGGGTATGTCCGGGAACATGAAAGGTGAGTGGCTGTATGGAAGGGGTGACCGGGTTGCCCGAGGGACTATATAGTAGAGAAGAGCAGGTAGAGGATATATTTGTTTTGGTCATGAGAATTTCTAAATGGAACCAGATGCTCATTAGGTGTGTGCCCTAGAACAATGAGCTAGTAACTGTTCACTGAGAGGACAAGTGGTGCAGGATTGTAGTGATGGAGATTGGATAGAACTTTTACTTTGTAGGACTCTGGACTTGCTAGAAATGAGGCGAATCCTGGTACTACTTTGAGCATGGAGGTGTGAGACTCTGCATTCCTTGATTTTGGATGTAGACATCATATCCTTTTATTTTCTATTTGAGAAAATGTATGTATGTGTATATGTGTATATTATTGTAAATATTGTATCGAGGTGGTTTATAAATCTCCATAGACAATAAGGCTATTTGTTGGGTAGAGAAAATGTGTATGTGTGTATATGTGGCTGTTATTGTAAATAACATATGAGGTGATATAAAGCTCCAGTAAATGGTATGTTTGTCATGTTTCAGTAGTGGGCATTGTAAATACTACAATTTGTTGTGTTATAAAGCTCCATGTGGAGTACATTTTTTTTTTAGCATTCTTATTGGTTATACGTGTCATTGAACACCGAGGACAGTGTTCCCCCAAGGGGAAGGGTTTTGTAATAGACTTGGTAAAAGGTCATGTAAAAATACATATATGGCCACGATGATGGGACATGTATTCCAAGTTGAATGGTGGGAAAAACATCCTAGTGTGGATGTTCATTAGATGAATGGATAATGAAATTGGTAAAGGATTTGGCAAAGGCTTTGGAAAGGCATGAGGAATTAATTTTTACATTTATTTATGAAAATACTGGAAATTGGGAGAAAGGTAAGGTGAAAGGTCATAGGTTGCATGTGAGGAGGATAATGAAGGAAATTAATGAAAAATGAAGAAAATAAAGGCCTCATTAATAAAAAAGATTATGCGTATCAGTTGGCAAGCTCTTAGTCACTATTAAGCTCTTGCCTAAATTTTCTTGTGCATCTTTACTTGGGATCAAGAAAGGAAAAGAGGGCAATAAGAAGGAAGGACCAAACAAGGAAGAAAAGGATCAAGCAACTACATCAGGTTCCTTCCTAGTATCAATTTTCATGTGTCATTATGTTGCTAAATTTAAAGTTTTTAGATAGCCATGGTGTGATGAGGTTCTCATGCTTTCGGTTGAGCTGAGTTCCAGAGGACTGAAAGCTAAGTGAGGTAGATCTATAAATGATAAATCCACTGACCTAGTGACCCATGAGAAAAGGTAGGGTTGTCATACTAGGTTTGTGATTCCTCGATGGGCCTACAAATCCTTGTTGGTGAATGGCATAATATACAGTAAAGCCAAGAAGTGGTTTTCACTCCATTGGGCCTAGTAAATCCAAGTTTGGGATATGCAATATAGCCTAGAGAGTGGGTCTTCGTTTAGGGCATAGTGATCTGGTCTGGATTGTGTTAAACCTAGGAGACTAGGGTCTCCTTTTAGGGCCTAGTGATCCAGGTTTGGAGTGTGGTAAACCCTAAGAGATGAGGAGACAGGAAAATTCCTCATGGTGTAGGTGGAGAAATCTGATGGAATCTATGCTTGTTTGATCTAGTGGTGAGGGGGAGATCATGGTAAAGCATGTCATGATGTGTTCATTGTGTTGGCCTAGTGATATGTGATGGATTATGTTAAATATTGGTTTTGATTGATGAGGGTTAGGTGGTTTAGCCTCGGTATGCCCTGGTTGGCTCTTTTGGTTTGAGTCCCACTTTCATGATTGGAATATGGAATTAGGGTTAACGAATGAAGAGAGAATTGGCTCAGACATTCTATGGTCAACTGGAACATGGAAGTCCCATCATAGGTTTGGATTTTGCATCATTAATGAAATGTTATTTCTCCTTGTATTTAAATGTGTATTATACTGAATTATAAGTGGATCATATGGCAATGATTTCATTCGTATTTCTGCTATGATGTTGGTTATATGTATCTGTTATGAAAACACCTATGTATGACTCTCAATATGTTTTTACTTGTATATGATTGAGAAATGTATCTATTTCCTAATGAATGACACTGTAGCTAAATTGATAAGGAAACAATTCCCCATAGCGAATCTCAAGTAAATATGAGACCCGTATGTTTAGATCTGTTATTTACACCTGTAAATTACATATTTGCGATGTGTTTGACGAAATGCATGTCATGGCTAGTAGGGGTACAATCAAGCTCTTAATCAAGTAATTACCTCAGTACTATCATTTCCATGTTATTTTACATTTCTGAAGATGTGATTCAATTCATGGCAATGACTTGGGCTCTAGGCCTGAAAAAGTGGCTTAAATCCAGAGCACGCTAGCACAACACTGACAAAAAGTGTCTCTGGGCACTGGAAGAAAAGCTTGTGAGAGAGACTGGAGGTCCTTGGATGATGTCATGCCTATAGAATGAGCGCAAATGGGCGTTACGTTATCCAAGAGCACAATGGGACCTAGGGGAAAGTGGCTTGAAGTGTTGGCATGGGTTTTAGGGCTCCTAAAGTGGATGTTGAATGTTTGTATGGTGTCCTTCCATCGGTTCCACTTCCTTAACGTGACTTAGGAGGTTGAATCATGTCATAGTAGGATCTTGTTGCATGTTTATCCTAGTTGGTCAGGTTCTTGGGTAGATGTTGGAGGAGGGTGTTACGAGTGGTATTAGAGTGCCATTGTGTTCTCCTTGGGTCTTATGTTGATCATGCTTTCATGTTGGTTGCATATGTGTTCCTTATTCTTGTAGTCCATGTGCTTGTGGCATTTTAATGGTGTTGGTCATGGTTGTAATGATGTCGCCATGTGAAGGTTGATGGTGTCATTGTGGAATGTGTTGTCATGAGTGTATGGTTGTATATGCATTTGTTATTCATGTCAGTGTATTTATGTTGTTATGCATGCATTGTCATGGTGAAGGTTGTTATGTTTGAGGTCATTGTACAAATTTAGGTCATCATGATGCTATTGGTATGTTATGATGCTAATGTGTTGGCTGAGATAGGGTAGGAGATGCAGATCACCATAATGAGGTTGCAACATTAGACTTTAGGATAAGAGAAGACCATCATATAGGTATTCTATGTTTGGCATGCAGGTATGTAAGTTAAGGATTGTTATATGCATTAGGTTTATATACATTAGGTTCATGCAAATGTGTTTTGGTGTTACGGTTTCATACATGATAGATGTTAGTTGATTAATGCTCATATACACATGTGTCAGATAGTCAGGAATGATAGTAATATGTGGTTGTAAGCATTTTTATTGTTGGTTAGGGTAGATAACTTGATGATTATCTTATACATTATATGTTGTTGATGACTATGTTATAGGTTAACTTGTGCATATCATATGATAGTAACTTGACGATTAGGGTTATCACATTAAGATCTTGACGTTATATGTATCATACTAAGTTGGTTTGGCCTATGTAGATGGTTATGGTTACGATATTCAAGTATGATCTGACATAATTGTACTATGGTGTCATACTAATCTATATTGATTGTGTGGATGTGATTACTATGTATGAATGATACTTGTTTATGATATTATGATGTGAACATGTTAGTTGGTGACTATTTTTTATATCATGATCTTATTATGTCTGAAATGATATGCTATAAAATTATATCATGGTAACTAGATTGAGATAAGATAGCCTCCCCTAAGATACATTAAGGTATGAGTTTATTACGTCGTATATTTGGTGCTTGAATGTTTTACTAGGTTGTGTATTTGGTGTTTGGGTGTTTGGTGTCAATTATGTCATCTCATTGATTCATTTAACATGGTTTGTTTGCAAGTTGGTTGAATTTTTGATGAATTGCATAATATGAATATGTGCTCAAATGATCTTGTTTTAAGATGATTGAACTAGTACATATGTGTTAAGATAGTTGATATGTACTTGAGGGTAATAGGTGACAGTTGTAAAACTATATCTAATGACTATGAGTTGACTAGGGATTATGACATGATTGTTGGCCTTGGTCAAGGTTGATTTACTTGATATTTGAAATGTGAGTTTGACATCTGTAAACAGTTGTAGGAAACATGCTTGGTATTAGTGTGACAAGGTAAAAATCGATGTGTTTATATAACTAACAGTTGGTTGATGTGAGAGTACATAGTAAGCCTTGATTGCAACAAAGTGAAACGGTAAAAGAAAGGAATTAGGAAAGAATTCCTCTAGCTATATTTGGAAACCCTAATTCAAAATGAATGAGTGATTTTCATACAGGAAGTATTCTTAACCTTGATTTCATCTGAAATTATGTGGGTATGTGTTATATTCATGGACATGTATTTGAGATGTATATTAGCGAGTATATAATTATAGATGAATCTGTCAAAGGATTGGAGTCCCTTGAGAGATGGCATGAATGTGTTTAGTTGCAAGCAATGTTCTTGCCATAATGAGGTAAGATAACTGGTGTATTGTTATGTTTAATTATGGACTAACAAATTATGCATTCATGGAAATATGATACCGGGGATTGCATGTCAAAGAGACTGCCATGAAATATTGGAGAAGGTTGAGTTTGAGTTTTCCTTTTGAATCACTGAGAACCATGGGGATTGAGTCATGGTGTTTGTTTTTAGTCTTGTGTTTTTTATCTTTGTGATTTGCTTGCACTTGATTTGCACTTTTTTTATGTCTAGTGCATGATCACGCCGCTTTATTTGTGGTGTCATATTGTGATTGGTTTTCATGTTTTTCTCTTATTTTTTTCTTGTTCTTGCCTTTTATGTTGATAGTCTTAGGAATTGAGAAATTTAATGAAGCTCAGGGAGAGAAGTGTGGTACCTGACATATAAGGTAAGACCTGGATGAAGTTTAGTGCATGAGAAAGCACAACAGAAGGTAAGACTATGATAGTCGGTTGCACTTGTTGGGTCCATTGTGGTAATTTGATGATGGTAGTACAAACATGAGAAAGGTAACAAGAAAAGGTAAAGTAAATGGATCTAAGATGTCATATGCCTTGGCCAAGTTGGGAGTTGTGGTTCTCAATGTTGTGCATGCTACCCACAAATAGGAAAGTTCTCTTAATAGATACCTTATGTTATCTGGTAATTATGTTATGATCATCATTATGTTGATGTTTATATATGTATACATGTATGTATGCATGTATGTCATTGTCTAAGAGGATCATGAATGTTTTATGCTAACATTTATATATATACGTATGTGTCCATGTATTTATGTTACTATCTGACAGGGTTGTCAAGGATCATTCTTGTGGAGGAATGATTTCTTATGCAAGTGAATGACATGAAGATGTTCCTAGCTATGAGGAATCAAGTGGAAAGAGTATTCATGATAAATATATGAGGTCGGTATCATGTGGATATGAATTGATATTGTATGCTTGTATTATGCCTATGTTATGTTACGGAAAGGTTATACCGAGGAATAAATCAGCAGAATCAAAACAATGTTTTTTAAGACATGCTACGATAAGCATGGATTGTAGAGAGATACTAGAAGCAAGGTTTCCTGATAGACAGTGTGGTTTTGGATGTGTGGTACTGCTGTCATTCATATGTTTTAAATGTTGTAGATGTGGTGTTGGGTGCATGTGGTGATATGAAAATGTCATACATGTGATGATGTGTACATGTGGTGTCGTGTACATGTTGTGCATGTGGTATTCTGTACACATTGTATACGTGGTGCAGTGTACATGTGGCGTTATATATATATTGTGTAGGTAGTGTCATGTACAAGTGATGCTATGTACATGTTTTGCAAGTGGTGAAGTGTACATGTGGCGCTATATACATATTGTGTAGGTAGTGTCATGTACAAGTGATGCTATGTACATGTTGTGCAAGTGGTGAGGTGTACATGTTGTACATATGGTATTGGTGTACATGTGGTATTGCGTGCATATAATACATGATGTGTTGAGGACATGTGGTACTATGTGTTACGCAGTAATTTGTCACCGTTGGTCACCGTCCTTGTTACCCCGGCTGTCACACATTGGAGGACACATTTACAGACCTGTGACCAGTGACACAACTTGAAAACACTTGCATTGAGGTCTCCTAAGTATGAACTTCAATATCCCTGAAGACACCCTTCGAAGATTAACCTTGGAAAATGCCCTTTTTCATTAGCGCGGGTCCACAGTGTCTAACCCGCGCCAATGGCTCAGTTCCTACAAAGAGGGCGTGCCCACAGACGCGCTGTCACAGAACAAAGCCCGCGCCACACAAAATTAGTCATGATTTTTGGCCAACGCGCACTGA
>APFE030041225.1:16085-38479 GCA_000404065.3 Pinus taeda | reverse complement strand
CTACCTATTGTTTCGTTTGATTTTGCACCGAAGCACCATTATCCTTTAAAAGTTGGAGAACTTGTTTTTGATGCTCGATGTGATCTTTCACTACTTGAACCTTTTTCATCTTGATATGTCCTTCTATCTCTAGAGTTTGAGGAGTGGTAATTTCTTCCAATCCTTTACAAGATATGGTCGGATTCATTTCTTCTTTCTCGATGTGATCCTTCAATTCTTGCACCTTTTTCTTCTTCATATGTCCTTTCTTGAGAGTTGGAGGAGTGGTAATTCTTGCCAATGCTTTACAAGATATGGTCTGATTCATTTTTTCTTTATCTGGGGTGGGGTCCTGCTGTATATCCTCTTCTTTTGATGTTTCTTGATCCTTTTCTTCCTCCTCTTCATATTCTATGTAAAATAATTTCTTCTCAGTGCACTTATGACCTTTAGTGCATTTGCTATCACAATTGTAACAAATCCCTTTTTCTCTTTTTTCTTCCAATTGTGTTGTGGTGTAACCCTTGTAGGTTGTGGAAGGCTAGGAGAAACAACACTTCCATCTTTATAGTTGTGAGGGTATGCTTCTTTGTTTCCATAATTTTTCTTTCCACTATGTCACAAAGCCCTTTTACTCTTTCCAATTGTTGAGGTGTTTCTCTAAAGAAGGTGTTGCTCTTTGTATCCTCATAATGTGCTATCATTTCCTCCGTGAAAATTGACCAAGTAATAGGTTGTTTACAAGAACAAAGCCCTTCATACCATAAAAATTGATCCAATTCTAAATATGAAGATGCAACACATACCTTTTGTAACAGTGGTACACCATGTAGATCAAAATATTGCTCCATCTGAGGTATCCAATTTATCGGATCCTTGCCATCAAACTTCCTCATCTTGCTTTTTCTTGATTTTAAGAGCTAGATCTTGAAACGACTGTAACTCTGTACTTTCATATCTTTAAGTTCTAAAATTGTGACCTATAGTATCCCTCTATGTCCTCTTTCAAATGCCACAAGTCTAATCCAAATTGGATTCTCCAAGGAAGAGTTATGCGAAATCTCCCACAATGACCTAATTATAGACTAGTTCAGTAGAGCGAACTTGTACGACATGCCACGAGTCACCGTTTCGACCTTTGGCTCTGAAAAATATATACAAGAAACCACAGTCCATCCTCTTTCTGTACCTTCTTACGAAATTGCAATCCAATGCTCAGAGAAAAAGTTATGACAATTTTCCCCAGGTCACCTGTTTGGAATGTAATTCAGGAGTCTACAAAAAGACCAACTTCCTCAGATCATATCTCCGAAAATATAGTGCAAAAAGCTCTGAAATTAGGACTCGAGCTTCAACACGATGTCTTCTCAAATGGGTTTTTTTTTAGCTTCTGAAACGTCGCAGGAAAAAAGTTATAGTGAACATTCCACGATGACCTGTTTGGAGCAGCGAAACCCTAGAATCCAAAGCTTTGATACTAAATGTTATGAAACCAACTCAAGAAAAAGATAGAAAAGATAGATCAACGCCTTAAAATTCAGCCTCTTCGAGGGGGCAACCTCCTTTACATTACATAAATGAACAATTCTTGGATGACACAAATGAAAAGACCTCCTTTCTATATATAGGAGTCTAAGGGGTCATAACATAATCAAAGCCGTCATAACAATAATAATGTAAGGGCACAATAATAACAATAGTGGGCTTCTATGGGGTACAGTAGTAACAATATGGGCACTATGTGGGTACATCAATATAATAAGTGGGTTGTACTAATAAAAATAAGGGGTTACACTGGTAACATAGGGGCCTAACAGTGACCAAAGCCAATGCCTTGACGTTGGGTAATGGAATCTGTGAGATTCCTAACTTAGGAGAAAATACTAAATCCTAGCAAGTAGTAAGGGAATATTGAAACCCTAGGTTTCAAACCCTGGCTATCATTTTTGTGAGGGAGCAAAGACAATGAGGAGAGCTAGTTGAAAGATTCACTCATGGGATTGTAATACAAATTGTATAAGGGGGTAATGCATATAATACCATTACAAAGATTCCATAGAATAATTTTCAACAATAATTAGCACATAGAAACCCTAGATAATTAACCATTCCATACAATAGCCATAGAATACATTGTTTTATTAAATACAAGGAAAATTTACAACATTGAATGCATCAATAATTATTTTTTTTCTCCATTATAACATATCCAATACCAAAGAATAGCTCCATAACCAAAAATCCTCAACATATCACATCTCAACAAGATACAAGGTGAATTTCAGCTAGGTTGAAAGCTTTAAGAGGGCCGAAATAAATCACATGTGATGATACAAATGACATGAGAGTGACCTATATTTATATAAGGTTAAGATCTCATAATTTAGCCTAATGAAGCCCCTAAAAACATGTTTGATCTTAAATGAACTTGGGTTACAAGCCAACCCATTAGCTAATGATGCTATAAACCAAATTAGCCGACATGTGTGAGACATAGCCTCTTTAAATGATGACATAATGCTTACTGGAGGCTCTAAATGCCATGCCAAGGTGTGTTGAGATGAAAAAATGTGTGAAAATGCCTAGATGATCCAAAATTTCATGGATGGCCCTCAAGTCCTCCCCTAGGGTCCCAAGGGAAGTCACAACACCATCAAGTGGTCTCCATGGGTCTCCAATTATCAAACAAGGCCTCCTCCTCTCTAGAAATAGGGTGTGAAACAAGCCCTTTGTAGTATCTCAATGGGAGATGATCCTCATCTAGGCTCTAAATCAACTCGTACTCGTTAGATTGTGTCAAGGCTAGCCTGGGGCCACACTAGGTCCAATTGTGTCATCATGAAAAATCCTCAAAGCGAGGTTAAAGTTAGCCAACGTCATGGGTCTTGGAGGTAATATGGGATATATGTCATATGCTAATGTTGTCAGGAGACTCCAGTCTCTCAACGTTGAATCTGCTTATGCCATGTAGTTCTCTAAAAGGCCTATTACTCATGTAGTGGATGCCCTCAAGGCCTGGGCTGCCAAACCACTTGACAAAAATAGCATGCATTCTAGTGAAAGCAACCATCCATTAAAACTAAAATCAATATTGCATCCACGTGAACCAAACTTGAATATTAAGAGCAATTTAATAATTCAAATAGAGATCACCTTTCAATATTAAGACCGAGTCCTCACAAAGGTGTTTCCTCTCTTGGTAGGGGTGGCTAATGGTTAGTCATATTAGGTTCTCCCAATCATTAAGGCGAAGTGACAGTGCTTGGCTTCAACCCTCAATCAATAGGTATTAGTGCATAATATTATCATAACGAAGGGGAAAAGCCTTCATAGTCAAGTGCCATGGTCAAAGGGACCAGCTAATGGGGTTTCCACATCCTAAACATATAGATGTAAAGAGGAGTAGAAAAATTAGGCCAAGCTGGGTAACTCAGATGCCCACACTTGTGGATTCACTAGTGCACCAATTCACTGTTAACTCTCTATTAGTTCCACAAACAATTTGGAACTAATTTAACCGAACTTAACTAAGTAAACCAAGTGATCTAATTTCAAACTAAATTTAAACTCATACTGGACCCCGAAAACTTAGGGAAGACATATACATGACTATAGAAAGACTTCCAACTCAAAATTCCTAAGCTAATTAAGTTAATTAAACTCAATTAACTATTTACAAGTTGTCATGAGAATAGAATTTGATTTTAATTCTAAGTTTAATTCATGTAGTCATCATGTCCATAATTAATCTAATAAGTCCATGCTAGGTCACCATTAGGTCATAAGGTTAATTTCCTGAAAATTGGTCATGTCACCATTAAAATCATTTTATAGAGTAGTGAAATTCATGTTATCAATAAAGGGTTTAAAGCATGCATTTTATCTCATTTATAACACATAATTCCATAAAGTTATGAAGCTGCATTGTAAAGATACATCAAAGTCAAGTTATGAAAAATGATGGTGGGTCCACTACCACATCTAAGTAAAAAATAGATTTCCACAAGCTATAAAGGATTCCAACTCACTCTCCATTTTCTCATTTCATTTTCCAAGACATTACTCCACCAAAACAAATCGAATTTTTCAGCGAAAGATCAGTGTTTGCATGCCCAAGCCCAGTTTCTCTTCAGTGTTTCGCATATCCTCATGTTGTGTTGTGCATTTCCTTGGACTGTTGCGTTTTTCATCAAAGAGTTGTGAACTTCCTTGCAATGGTTTCTTTCATCACATTCTAGTTCTGTCACATTCAATCTAGGTTGATGGCCTCTTATTTTCTTAATTAATCTCTTAGTTGTGTTGCTAAGTTTCATTTCCCTCTCCTAGGGTTTTGAAAAAAGTTTTCATGATTTCATGATTTCCATGACTTCCTTGCAGTGGTTTCTTTCATCACATTCTAGTTCTATCACATTCAATCTAGGTTGATGGCCTCTTATTTTCTCAATTAATCTCTTAGTTGTGTTTCTAAGTTTCATTTCCCTCTCCTAGGGTTTTGAAAAAAAAATCATGATTTCATGATCAAAACTTGTATCCTGATGCTTGTACACCTTCTCCTATCCTAATCACACATTCCCAAACACCCTCTATCAAACCCATCTTTAAATTCCATCATTTTTACATAAAACCTAGCTAGAGTACACTTGCCTAGGCTAGGATTGTGTTTCCCTTCTTTGAAACCCTTCCCCTCACCCAAATTTTGAAATTCCATCTTCCTTAGCTCCCTAACATCCCTCACTATCCTCCCAAATTTTCGCACGAATTTACCAGTTCCCCGTCCCTTTAATTTCCTCAAGCTATCTAAATTCCCTTTTTTCCTACAAGTAAAACCCTAATTTCTCTCCCATAGAACTAGGTGTTACCATGGAGTCTGAAACATCTCAACAAAAGAGGCATACAGGAGGGAATGCCATTAGATATGAGCCTACCTCAACTCAAGAAATCATATCATCTCCTTTCATCATAAAATCATTTGAAGATGCAGGTTGTCTTGCCTTTTTCCAGAGAATTGAGCAACTTAAGTTTCATGACCAACTGACCAGTGCTTTTGCCACCAAGATAAGGAGGGATAAATTGACTATAGCACGAGTTGAGTTCACTCTTTCAAGGGAAGTCATCTCCACAGCCACAAGGATTCCGAACACTGGAGAAACTTGGTTTAAGAAAAGAGACATTGACCTTCAAAGTTACAACATGTACTTGAAAACACCATATAAGACAACTCCAAAACATGTTTTTCCATTCAGACATTTGCTGGACAGATATGCCCCTCTCATGAAATTGATCATGACATATTTTACATGTGAGGGCAGGTATTCAAGGTTGTATCAATACCACATGAAGCTTTTGATACATTTCACCAGTGTGAAGCAACTCAACTTGCCTTACTATCTTTACAAAATCCTAACAAAAATGACATAGAAGGTACAAAATATTGGAGAAAATCATCATACTAGTCTATTTCATCATGGTTTGGTGAAAATTCTAGTTTGTCATCAATTGGCACAGGTAAATTTGTCTTGGGATGGCTTTGCAAATTTAGCTTTTCACCCAGATTCTCTAGCTATATCTAATGGTGAGTCAACACCTCTAAACTCACCAACAAAGAAAGAGGTTGCTTCTTCAAGCAGACCTACCAAGAGGACTTTTATGGCAGAAGTGACTAAGACTTATTCCAGAGGCAAAAGGCTTGTGTTTGCTCCAAAGATTATTGAAAGGGCCAAGCCTACAGTAGGTGAACATAGAGCATCCCCACAGCATGAAGAATTCACTCATCCAGGTACCAATGTGACAGATGTGGAGAAAGGTCATGAGGAAAAAGTTGCAAAGCAAATTATAATGGATAAGGAAGCTAAGATCAGAAAGTTGGAAGAGAAGTTGAGAGAGACAAATGCTTTGATAGCATGCTTACAACAAGAAAACATGCAATTGAAAGTAAACCAAATGATCCAAAACAAACACATAGCAAATTTGAAGAAAGAGGATTTAAAAGGCAAAGCAATGGTTCGGTTGGATGATTCAAAATATAAAGAAGAGCAAATCACACCAGGGCAACCAAGAACAAGAGGCCTCAAGAGAGCCCTTGAGCTACAAAAAGAAGTTTCTTTACCTAGAGGTCAGATCATTGTTAATGACTTAATTACTAAAGAGATCAATGTAGACAGAGTATATTGGCTTGAAAATGTCAATGGCCACTTAGAGAAGCTCCTCAATAAGGAAAGTAGGGACAATAACTTGAAAAGAGATATGGCCATGCATTACTACAAAAAAAATAGGGTATCCCAAGTCAGAATCAAGCAATTGAAGAAAAAGCTCAAGGAAACCCTAACAAGCCAAAATGACAAAGACAAGATTGATCTACTTGCTGAGGCCTTTCTCATGGCATGACATATCATATGATGACTTCACTTGACAATTTTGAAGAAATTTTGAGATTTTTTAGCATGTTTTGAAACTCAGAAACAACTATATGCGCAGTGCCTAGGCGCTATGCTTTTTACTTAGCACTCCTTTTGCCAAAAAATCACCACCATTGGGTAGATAATGGCCTAATCATCTTAGCTATCCACTTTTTCAAACTTGTCAACAGACAGATTGAGAGAAAATGTCAAGAAAAGGATCAAAAAGTCACTTTCTGCCACTATTTCGAAGCAGGCGTTGCGCATATCGTAGTCCTTGGAAAATCAATTTTTTCTCCCTATTTAAGTATCCAAATCACTTTCTTGAAGAGTTAATTTCAACTAGAGATCCATAGCTTTCCAATGAGCTATCAAGCTCTGAATTTAGAGCACAGGAAGGCCTCCAAAATCCTCTTGCAAGTCAAGCACTATGCATATGTCTGAAGGCGCTACACATATCCCTGATGGCGTTGTGCATATCTCTATCGGAGCTTTTTTTCAGCAGATTTCAACTTAATTATGTAATTTTACTATTTCGATGTCTATATGATGTAATTATGGGTAAATTATCTTAGTAAGTTTTTTTTATGCTAACTTAGGCCTCATTAATGAGGAAAAACTCAAATCAAAGTCTAAATGAAGAGTTTGTCAACGTTTAGAGTCTTAGTTGTTGGTTGAGATATTTTTGGAAATTGTTAAACCACTCCTGGATTCAATCCCTAAGAGTGGGGAAACTATCTATTTTGGTCTATATATATCATTTTCTCAGTCAGAGAGAGGGTTGGACATTAGAGGAGAGAACCCTTATGGTTTTGTACTTGAACATTTTCAAGAAATCAGAGCAGTTGCAGCTATTATCTAGGAATTCATGTGCAGTGAGTTTGTGATGTTGTATTTTCTCTGTTATAGTTTTATATGAAAAATATTCATCTTCTCTTTTCATTCATCATTTCTTCAGTGGTTTTTCTTAAGTTTTATAAGCAGAATTCTTTGCATAAAACTCTATTTTGATGGGAATATCATTATGTGTTATTTTCCTTCTTGCTTAATGAATTCATGATATACATGATCATTAAGACATCTTGCTTCTTCTAAACACTACACTACACTGACAAACCCTAAGCCATGACAAATATATTTCTACCTTGCTCCTCTATATCTTTGTTGTTGTAACCCTTTGATCCTTTTAATCTAACTACCCGGTTTTCATCCCTTATCTAGCATCAAAATAATAAAAAATCAAAACCTACCTGAGCCTAGCATATCTAGCGTAAAATCCTATTACATTCCAGTAAATTCTTTGGCTGTGATCTCATAGAAAGAGCCCTCTCTAGTTTGGTAGGGCTAGCTACCAAACTGAAAGCTTGTTGGAAATAATACTGAGAGGGGGGATGAATCAATGTTATCAAGTCAATTATTTCCTTTTTCAAACCCAGATCATATACGCTACTTCAGTTAGTGAAAACCGCGTATATACGCAACTACAGATAAGGAAACCCGCGTATACCATGCATACTTATAATTTAATTTATCTTACAGATGTTGATCATTAATCTATGTATCAGAATCAAATAAACACTAACCATAAACAGTGAAACAGAGCAGAAGACAATCACACACAAGAACACAAGATATAAGGTGGAAACCCAATGTGGGTGAAAATCACCTACTGCAATTCATCTCTATGTTCCTTTATTTAGAAACTTCTTTTTACAATGTTTCTGTACTGGTGCAGTCCTTTACCAGTATGCAGGCTGCTACCTGTAGAGAGCTACAACCCTCTCTTGTTCTCCAGCTTTTCTTGGAAGGGAGCTACAACCCCCTTATCTCTGGTACTAGCTGGGATACTAGTACACAGGCTACTACCTGCAGAAGGCTACAACCTTCTCTTTTCTTCCAGGGACCACGTTTCATAAATTTTCAGGCTGGATCCATCAAACATCAAGAATTTCTGCATCAACCAATCATCCTTTCACCAATCAAAACTAAATCAAAATAAACACTTCTCTGACAACTTCTAAACCCAGAACACTGTAGCAATAAACAGAAGCAGCTAGAACATAAATCAAGATATCTACGCTACTTCACTATTCAGAAACCTACGTGGATACGCTTCTGTGTCAAGACCGACCTGCGTATACGCTACTTTCACTTACAAAAACAGCGTGTATACACGCCTTCGCTTCACTAAACCTGCGTACAGATCTATAAAGGATAATTCATTCTTTCAAACATTCAGACATTAGTTAACCCAGATTATCATATTTATAGATCAAGCGTGCGCCACATATCACAGATCAAAATCATATATAGATACCACTATTCAAGCCTGAAGATTTTGACCCATCAAGAGAACTTATCCTTTTTCTTGCGCTCAGGTTCCTCCTCCATTCAGATCCAGATCTGCACCATAACCCAATCACCAGTATTCCAGATCTAGCATGATATCAGATATTCAATAATTCAGATAATCTTTGCCCAATTATCTTCTTCCTCTTTTATAGTCTTGCCTTTCACAATACCACAGCCCAAAACCATAAAAAATCAATACCAAGGACCCAATACATGGGATCAACACATTAGACGAGCTACCAAGGTCCAAAACCATAGGTTCAAATACCAAGGAAAAAATACCATGGACCAAAAATAAGTTCTCCCACATGTACGTGCTTTCCCTTGCATGAAAGTGTGTGTATACACATAGGCGACTTTGGAAAGTCTAACCCTCGTGTATACGCGGCTTCGTTAAGGTGAACCTGCGTATATATGATTTCCTTCATTCTGAGAGCCTGAAATGTGATCTATCATTAGAGTGAGTTGCCATCAAGGACAACACCTGTGCCATGGCGCCAAACCTGTGCAATAATGCCAACAATCTCCCCCTTTGGACTTGATGGCAACCCCAATATCCTCAAAGTCATTCTCCCCCTTTGTCATCGAGGGCAAAGAGTTGTACTCGCCCTGAGTTCATGCTGAAATCTCTGCTCTGCTGTGTTGAACATGCTCCTCCTAACTGTAGGCAAGATCTGCAAAAAGATGTTCTTTAAAAAAAATGTGACTTACACATCATAAATGACCTTCCTATCACCAAAAGACTCTATACATACATCCATCACCCAATCAAGTGGGGATCATCCATCCAACCAAGTGGGGATACATTAGAAATTTACATATGACAACCAATTACATTACATCATTCATCCCAGGCATAGTGGGGAAACCAAAATAGGCCGTTACATGACCTTGATAAAAAGAAGATATACATGACATAGAGACAAAATATCTAGAGCAAGACTATCAAAGTCATTAATAACTACTATCAACAGCATCTGCCAATCATTATTCAGATCAACAACCATGTTCTCTTTCTGTTCTTCCTCTGCATGTGTTCCACTTGAAACCAACAATGTTTGTGAACTTGAACCAAAAGCTTCTAAGGTAATGCCAACAATGCATCATTAGAAGATTATTTGCTCCCCCTGAACCTATGCCAGATGGTCTCTGTCAGACCCATATCAGACTATCTTCAACCAGAGTCTGTCCCTATTGATATCCTTCAAACCTCCATATACGCGACTGTATCTGCATAAACCAACGTATGTACGCGGATCCTCCTCATGCAACTCGTGTACAACAACTTTTCTCTGAAACAGACAAGTTTCAACAGCAGGATGAAGCATCAACTACTCCTAGCTTCTCTCTGAGGTATTCAAATGTTTCCCTGGGCAGTGGTTTGGTGAGTATATCAGCAACTTGTTCCTTAGAGGGAACATACTCCAACTTCACTTTTTGTTCCAGCACTTGTTCCCGAAGAAAATGATATTTGATAGGTATGTGCTTGGTCATTGAATGCATGACTGGATTCTTTGAAATGTTGATTGCACTTGTATTATCACATAAGATCGAGATAGGTGGAGTACAAGCGATTTGATAATCCTGCATGGTTTGCATCATCCAAAGGAGTTGGGTGCAACAAGATGCATCAGCCACATATTCTGCTTCAGCTGTAGATAATGCAATAGAACTCTGTTTCTTGCTGAACCAAGATACTAATCTGGAACCCATAAAGAATGCACCACCACTAGTTCTTTTTCTATCATCCACACTTACAGCCCAATTTACATCTGTATAAGCATGAAGAGTGAGATCCACATCTCTAGGATACCATAGGCCATAGTTTTGAGTTCCTTGAAGATACTTGAAAATTCTCTTTACTGCCTGAAGATGAGTTTCCTTAGGATTTTCCTGAAATCTTCCAACCATTCCTACTGCATGGATGATGTCTGGTTGGGTACTTGTTAAATAGAGTAGACTTCCAATCATGGATCTATAGGTTGGTTGATGCATTGTTGCTGATTCATCGTTTGCACTGAGGGTGCATCCTGTGACCATAGGAGTACATACTGGTTTCGAATCTTCCATGCCATACTTCTTCAAGATCTGTTTGAGGTACTTGGTTTGAGATAAAAAGGTACCTCCTTTATTTTGTTGGATTTGTAAACCAAGAAAATATGTCAGTTCTCCAAGCAAAGACATTTCAAATTCCTTCTGCATCACCAAGGCAAAGTTTTGACTCGTAGCTTCTTCATTGCTGCCAAAGATGATATCATCTACATACACAACAAGTATTAGCAATTTTTTATTTTCAATTTTTATATAAAGATTGCTATCTGTTGATCCTTTTAAAAAACCTTGTTGATGAAGGTATTTGTCTAGACAATAGTACCAAGCCCTTGGAGCCTGTTTCAGAACATAGAGATCCTTCTTTAGTCTGCATACAAGATTTGGATCATAACCAAGGATGAATCCATCTGGATGCTCAATGTACACTTCTTCTTCTAAGTCTCCATTTAGAAAGGCTAATTTCATGTCCATTTGAAATACTTTTAACTTCTGAAAGCTAGAGAGAGCAAGGAACATCCTAATGGCCTCAAGTCTAGCAACGGGAGCAAAAGTTTCTTCAAAGTCTATTCCTTCTTCTTGAGCATACCCTTTACAAACAAGTCTGGCCTTGTTTCTAATCACTTCCCCATTTTCATTCAACTTGTTTTTGAAGATCCATTTTGTCCCTATGACATTCTTATCTTTTGGTCTAGGAACCAACTCCCAAGTGTTATTCCTTTTGATCTGCTCAAGTTCTTCATCCATTTCCTTGACCTAGCATTCATCTTTGCATGCCTCTCTTAAATTTTGTGGGTCAGTGGAGGAAAGTAATGCCAAATAGCTTGAAGCTTCTGCAATTGTTCTTCTTGTTTGTATACCTGCCTTTTTCTGCCCCAAAATTTGAGTTTCTAGATGATTCTTTTGAACGTATCTAGAGGGAGTCTTCTCTTCTATCCTTATATGTTCCTCTGGTGCCTCTTGAGCTTCTTATTCATCATAAGTCTGATTTGATGTTGAAGGATAGTCCGCATCATCTTCGAAATCTTCGAAATTTACTTGCCTAGGAATGTTCCCTTCTTCATCAACCACTACATCAATGTTGTCAACAATTCTTCCAAGACTTTATTGTAACACTTATATTCTTTGTTGTGGGGAGAATAACCAAGGAGAATTCCTTCATCTACTCTAGGTTCAAACTTGCCAAGATTTTCATCATTATTTTTAATATAGCATTTGCTTTCAAAAATTTTGAAATGTTTTACCGTAGGAGTCTCACCATACCAGAGCTCATGAGGAGTTTGAGTATTGTTTACCCGGACATTTTTCTTGTTGAGAATAACAACTGCAGCAAATGCGGCTTCACCCCAAAAGGTTGCGGGAGTTCCAAACTCATCAAGCATAGCACGAGCCATTTGTTGAACCGTTCTATTCATCCTTTCCACTACTCCATTTTGTTGAGGAGTTCTAGCTGTAGAGAATTCCCTTCTTATTCCATGTTCTTCACAAAAATCGAAAAATTCATTTGAGGTAAAATCCCCACCTCTATCAGACTTGAGGAATTTAATTTTGTAATCTGATTCGTTTTCAACCAAGGCTTTGAAATATTTGAATTTTTTGAAGGCTTTGTCTTTATGCTTCATAAGTCCTATCCAACACATCCTAGAAAAATTGTCAATGAATAATATAAAGTATTCTTCTCCCCGAGGTGACCTTTTCCTAGATGGACCACATACATTAGTATGGACAAGTTCAAGTGGCCTGCTAGCTGATCCTTCCTTCTCAGGGAAGTTAGTTCTGGTTTGCTTACCAAATTGACATGATTTACATATTGTATTATCTGGAATTTTGATGTCTTGGAAGACCAGAACTGCCTGGTATTGCATGTTCCTTATTTGCGAGAGCTTATGCCCCAATCTCTGTGCCATAGCCAGTGTTCATCATCCTTGCTCAAATAGCATTGTTGTTGTCCTTCTTCAAATATGTATAAATTATTTAGAGTTCTTATGCCTTTGATCACTGTTTTTCCTGTATCAAGATCACGAAAACTACATCCATTTGATCGAAATATTACCTCTGTTCCTTGATCGCACATCTGATTGACACTCAATAGATTATGCTCTAAGCCATCAACATACATAACATTTCCTGCTTTGACCTTTTCTTTTAAAAGAACAGAACCTCTACCTTTTATGAGTGCAGGGGTGTCATTTCCAAATGAGACCTTCTTCTCCTTCTCCAAGGCACTATATGACTGAAGTTTTTCTTTATCACCTGTCATATGTTTCGAACATCCACTGTCGATGTACCATTGATTTTCCTACCCTTCCGCATATAAGGCTATACCACATCTTTCTGGTTGTGGTTCTTTCCTTCTCCATGTTTTGATATTTGAGGCTTGCTCCTTCTGAGTTGTCTGCCGAAACCTGCTCCTGCATTCAGAATCTTCATGACCAAAATTATTACAAATAGAACATGCTATTTCATTTTCAAGAGAAGAAAAGTTATTGTAGGTCCTTTTCAATGACAACAGCCTCTTTTATTTCTTCACCCAAAATTTTCATACAATTAACAATCTCATCTATGCGTAGGAAATAATTAGCCACACTTTCATCATTGTACATTCTGAGATTTTCATACTGAATTCTGAGGGTTTGAAGTTTTGCTCATTTTACCTATTCATCTCCTTCATAGCTTAGAACGATCTTGTCCCATATTTCTTTTGCGGTTTTATACTACATAACCTTGATGAAATCTGACTGAGATAGACATCCTAATATAGTATTGACAGCTTTTGCATTAGTTTCAAATTGCTTCTTCTCAACCGGATCTGTAGGAGTTGCTGATGGAAAAATGTACCCTGTATCTATGATATCCCAGACTTTTGTACCAGGAGATTGAAGATAGGTTGTAACTCTTACCTTCCAATAGACAAAGTTGGTCCCATCAAAAATTGGTGACCTAATTGATGCCTCTCTCTCGTAGTTGCTCATGATGATAGATCTTCCTTCAAGCAATCAAGCTTCTTCTGAAGGACCAGCTCTGATACCAATTGTTGGAAATAATACTGAGGGGGGGGGGGGGGGGTGAATCAGTATTATAGTGTCAATTATTTCCTTTTTCAAACCCAAATCATATACGTTACTTCAGTTAGTGAAAACCGCGTATACCATGTAGACTTATAATTTAATTTATCTTACAAATGTTGATCATTAATCTATGTATCAGAATCAAATAAATAGTAACCAAAAATAGTGAAACAGAGTAGAAGATAATCACACACAAGAAAACAAGATATAAGGTGGAAACCCAATGTGGGTGAAAACCACCTACTGCAATTCGTCTCTATCTTCCTTTATTTAGAAACTTCTTTTTACAATGTTTATGTACTGGTGCAGTCCTTTACCAGTACGTAGGCTACTACCTGTAGAGAGATACAACCCTCTCTCGTTCTCCAGCTTTTCTTGGAAGGGAGCTACAACCACCTTAGCTCTTGTACTAGCTAGGATACTAGTACGTAGGCTACTACCTGCAGAAGGCTACAACCTTCTCTTTGCTTCCAGAGACCACGTTTCATAAATTTTCAGACTGGATCCATCAAAAATCAAGAACTTTTGCATCAACCAATCACCTTTTCACCAATTAAAACTGAATCAAAATAAACACTTCTCTAACAATTGTACCTAGATCACAGTAACAGTAATCACACACCACTTCTGAACCCAGAACACTGCAATAATAAACAGAAGCAGCTAGAACATAAATCAAGAGATGTACGCTACTTCACTATTCAGAAACCTGCGTGCATACGCTTCTGTGTCAAGACCAACCTGCATATACGCTACTTTCACTTACAAAAACAGCGTGTATACGCACCTGCGCTTCACTAAACCTGCATATAGATCTATAGAGGATAATTCATTCTTTCAAACATTCATACATTAGTTAACCCAGATTATCATATTTATAGATCAAGCGTGCGCCACATATCACATATCAAAATCATATAGAGATACCCCTATCCAAGCCTTAAGATTTTGACCCATCAAGAGAACTTATCCTTTTTCTTGCACTCAGGTTCCTCCTTCATTCAGATCCAGATCTACACCATACCCCAATCACCAGTATTCCAGATCTAGCATGATATCAGATATTCAATAATTCAGATAATCTTTTCCCAATTATCTTCTTCCTCTTTTATAGTCTTGCCTTTCACAATACCACAGCCCAAAACCATAACAAATCAATACCAAGGACCCAATACTTGGGATCAACACATTAGATGAGATACCAAGGTCCAAAACCATAGGTTCAAATACCAAGGACAAAATACCATGGACCAAAAATAAGTTCTCCCACATGTACGTGCTTTCCCTTGCATGAAAGTGTGTGTATATGCATAGGCGACTTTGGAAAGTCTAACTCGTGTGTATACGCGGCTTCGTTAAGGTGAACCTGCGTATATATGATTTCCTTCATTCTGAGAGCCTGAAATGTGATCTGTCATTAGAGTGAGTTTCCATCAAGGGCAACACCTGTGCCATGGCGCCAAACTTGTGCAATAATGCCAACAATCTCCCCCTTTGGACTTGATGGAAACCCCAAGATCCTCATAGTCATTCTCCCCCTTTGTCATCAAGGACAAAGGGTTGTGCTCCCCCTGAGTACATGCTGAAATCTCTGCTCTGCTGTGTTGAACATGCTCCTCCTAACTGTAGGCAAGATCTGCAAAAAGATGTTCTTTAAAAAAAATGTGACTTACACATCATAAATGACCTTCCTATCACCAAAAGACTCTATACATACATCCATCACCCAATCAAGTGGGGATCATCCATCCAACCAAGTGGGGATACATTAGAAATTTACATATGACAACCAATTACATTACATCATTCATCCCAGGCATAGTGGGGAAACCAAAATAGATCATTACATGACCTTGATAAAAAGAAGATATACATGACACAGAGACAAAATATATAGAGAAAGACTATGAAAGTCATCAATAACTACTATCAGCAACATCTTCCAATCATTATTATGATCAGAAACCATGTTCTCTTTTTGTTCTTCCTCTGCATATGTTCCACCTAAAACCAACAACAGTTGTGAACTTGAACCAAAATCTTCTAAGTTAATGCCAACAATGCATCATTAGAAGATTATCTGCTCCCCCTGAACCTATGCTAGATGGTCTCTGTCAGACCCATATCAGACTATCTTCAACCAGAGTCTGTCCCTACTGATATCCTTCAAACCTCCATATACGCGACTGTATTTGCATAAACCGGCATGTATATGTGGATCCTCCTCATGCAACTCGCGTACAACAAATTTTCTCTGAAACAGACAAGTTTCAACAGTAGGATGAAGCATCAAATACTCCCAGCTTCTGTCTGAGGTATTCAAATGTTTCCTTGGGCAGTGGTTTGGTGAGTATATCAGCAACTTGTTCCTTAGAGGGAACATACTCCAACTTCACTTTTTGTTACAGCACTTGTTTCCGAAGAAAATGATATTTGATAGGTATGTGCTTGGTCTTTGAATGCATGACTGGATTCTTTGAAATGCTAATTGCACTTGTATTATCACATAAGATGGAGATAGGTGGAGTACAAGTGATTTGATAATTCAGCCAGGTTTGCATCATCCAAAGGAGTTGGGTGCAACAAGATGCAGCAGCCACATATTCTGCTTCAGCTATAGATAATGCAATAGAACTTTGTTTCTTGTTGAACCAAAATACTAATCTAGAACCCATAAAGAATGCACCGCCACTAGTGCTTTTTTTGTCATCCACGCTTCCAGCCCAATATACATATGTATAAGCATGAAGAGTGAGATCTGTATCTCTAGGATACCATAGGCCATAGTTTTGAGTTCCTTGAAGATACTTGAAAATTCTCTTTACTTCCTGAAGATGAGTTTCCTTAGGATTTGCCTGAAATCTTCCAACCATTCCCACTGCATGCATGATGTCTTGTCGGGACCTGTTAAATAGAGCGGACTTTTCCCAATCAGATCTATAGGTTGGTTGATTGCCACTGCTGCTGATTTCACATTTGCCACTGAGGCTGCATCTTTTGTGCCATAGGAGTACTATTACTGGTTTCAAAATCTTCCATGCCATTAACTTCTTCAAGTTTGCTTGAGGTACTTGGTTTGAGATAAAGATACCGCCTTTAGTTTGTTGGATTTTTAAAAACCAAGGAAAATATGTTAGCTTCTCCAAGCAAAGACATTTTCGAATTCCTTCGTGCATCACCAAGGCAAAGTTTTGACTCATTAGCTTCCTTCATTGGCTGCCAAAAAGATGATATTCAATCTACATACACAACCAAGTAATTACAATAATTTATTTTCAAATTTTTATATAAATATTTCTATCTACTTGATTCCTTTTGTAAAAACCTTGTTGCATGAAGGTATATGGTCTAGAGATAGTCCCAAGCCCTTTGGAGGCCTGTTTCAGACCATAGAGAGCCTTCTTTTAGTCTGCATACCAAGATTTGGATCGATTACCAAGGATGAATTCCATCTGGGCTGCTCAAATAGTACACTTCTTCGTCTAAGTCTCCATTCAAGAAGGTGATTTCACGTCCATTTGAAATACTTTGAACTTTTCTAAAGCTAGAGAGAGCAAGGAACATTCTTGGAATGGGCCTCAAGTCTAAGCAACGGGAGAAAAAGTTTCTTCAAAGTCTATTCCTTCTTGTTGAGCATACCATTTACAAACAAGTCTGGCCTTGTTTCTAATCACTTCCCCATTTTCATTCAACTTGTTTTTGAAGATCCATTTTGTCCCTATGACATTCGTATCTGTTGGTCTAGGAACCAACTCCCAAGTGTTATCCTTTTCGATCAGCTCAAGTTCTTCATCCATTTCCTTGACCCAGCATTCATCTTTGCATGCCTCTCTAACATTTTGTGGTTCAGTGGAAGAAAGTAATGCCAAAAAGCTTGAAGCTTCTGCAATTGTTCTTCTTGTTTGTATACCTGCCTCTTTCTGCCCCAAAATTTGAGTTTCTGGATGATTCTTTTGAACGTATCTGGATGGAGTCTTCTCTTCTATCCTTATCTATTCCTCTGGTGCCTCTTGAGCCTCTTCTTCATCATAAGTCTGATTTGATGTTGAAGGATAGTCCTCATCATCTTCAAAATCTTCAAAATTTACTTGCTTAGGAATGTTCCCTTCTTCATCAACCACTACATCAATGTTGTCAACAATTCTTCCAATTCCTTTATTGTAACACTTATATGCTTTACTGTGGGGAGAATAACCAAGGAGAATGCCATCATCTGCTCTAGGTTCAAACTTGCCAAGATTTTCATCATTATTTTTAATATAGCATTTGCTTCCAAAAATTTTGAAATGTTTTACTGTAGGAGTCTCACCATACCAGAGCTCATGAGCAGTTTGAGTACTATTTACCCGGACATTTGTCTTGTTGAGAGTAACAACTGCAGCAAATGTGTCTTCACCCCAGAAGGTTGCGGGAGTTCCAGACTCATCAAGCATAGCACGAGCCATTTGTTAGACCGTTCTGTTCATCCTTTCCACTACTCCATTTTGCTGAGTCTGTTAGAGTCGGTCTGGTCAGTCCTCCGTCAGAGATCAAAACTCTTTATGCATTTCATGATTAGGTTTCCCACTCCATTCTCCCAGTTGCATTCTGCTAGGGGCATGCCATAATCTAACGAAGAAGGTCATGATAGTCATTCCCCCTCATGTCTGGCTCCTGCTGGCTCAAGTCTTTTGTCAATCATCGTCAAAGTCCATGACAATCAAGGTCTGGCCCTTTAAAGGACAAAGGTCATTTCGAGGTCTAGGTCTAGGAATTCATCAATTTGGTATTTGAACATGTCTAGTAAAGCCATGCAGGCCAGAGTGAGGCCCTTACACAGATATGGTTCAGAGAGCTTCATCATCATGTGGATAGACTCCGACTCTTCTTCAAAACTCTATTTTGAAGAAAAGTCAAACAGTAAAATTTTCAAAAAAGTCGTCAAATGATTTTTTCAGATGCAGTCATGGTTTCCATGGCCAAATGTCCTATCGTGCAATTCCCACAAAGAGTGCCGAAAATTCATCCTTTGAGCTAAAATATCAAAGGGAAAGTGAAAATTAGTGTGTTTTAAAGTCAGTGAAAAAGTGCAAAACTCAAACATTAGAAAAATGGGTTTTTGAAGAGGAAAAAATTAAACCCATCTCTTCCAAGGCTATATATACAATTTTTTGTCAAAAACAAATGCATTGTGCCATTACAAGTCTCGAAGAAGTGTTGGAAAGGCGTGAGCGTGCATTGGTGAGCGATTGAGTGAGTTGGAGGTGACTTTGGAGGGCGCGGCGCATATAACCAGGAGCGTGGCGCACACAGAGGGCGCGGCGCACACGCAGCCTGCCCACATTGAAATTTTATTAAGGGTGCAACGCATACCCAGAGCACGGCGCACTGGGCTTTACGCGTGGTGCATATAGTTAGAGGCATAAACTAGGAGCTGAGTCGGTTTGGAGGTGGTTACAGGGGCGCGGCGCACATAGGAAGGGGTGCGGCGCACACGCAGGGTGTGGCGCGCTAAGTCGGTTTGGAGGTGGTTACAGGGGCGCGGTGCACATAGGAAGGGGTGCGGCGCACACGCAGGGCGTGGTGCACATAGCACCCGCCCACTGTTCAAACGCATAACTAGTGCGGCACACACCCAGGGCATGGTGCACACAGACATGGGCACAACGCACAAAGACAAAGCGCCCAGAACGTGCCAAAACTCTCTCAAATTTTTTGTGAAGCCCCTCTAATTGCAAGGTAGGCTCTCAAACTCACTTGTGCATCAAATTTGATAAAGATATGGTGGGTTATTTCTGGTGATTGAATGCAAAAACATTTCATAAAGCAAACCCAAGAAGACAACAAAGAAAAACCATTTTGCTAGGGTTGTGTAACAGTGTTGTTGCTGCCAAGGATTATTTTTCCTACCCTACCCCTATCCCTTATTCCCTTATGTCATTTTTTCCTTTTATCACTACCCTAACACTACCAAACTCAAATTCCATTCCCCTCCTCCTATTGCTCAATTAAAACCCCAAAACCCTACCCCATCAAAATACCAAAACTCCTCCCATATCCCTAACAAAGTTCTCCCTATAAACCCTATCCCCATTTCATCACTCCCTTCCTAACAATCCATGTTTCATTGTTCCCCTTGGTAACAGATATTACAAAGGCACCCAGGCTCACACCATCATCAAAGGGGCAGCCTAATCACAGTCCACATTGCAGTCATGTCATCACAGCATTCGTCCGAGTATGAGAGGGAGACACAGAGTGACTCATCCTCAAAAGAGCAGGCTCCCAGGAGACACCACAAGAGTGGCAAACATGTCAGGGACGAACCCACTACGCTCACTGAGTTACAAGCATGCCCTCTTGCCATGTCATGCTTCCAGCACCTATCATGTTTCGAATTTTGTCAAAGGGTGACAAATGTCAGAGTTCATCATGAGTTGGCCCGTTTATTTGTGATTCATCTACATGGAGGTCAGTCTACCTTGGCCGGGGTCACTTTCACATTGACACCCGAACCTATATCAGTGGCAACAGGTATACCAAATGTTGGGGAGCAGTGGCATAAGAAGAATAAGTTGGAAAGGCAACACTATGAGCCTTACATCAAAGCCAGATTCTTGAATGAGCTCACAAGATTATTAAATACTTCAGCTGCGAGGGGAGGTTCTCTTGAATGTATGCCTATCACATCCGCTTGTTCATGCACTTTACCAGGGTGAGGATGATGAACCTCCCGTTTTTCATATGCAGGAACATAGAGAGGATGAACACCTTCATGTTGCATAAGACCCCTCAGCAGCAGCTTAACAGTGTGTATCACTTCGCTCTTATCCGGATTTTGGTAGATCATCAGTTGGGATTACAGGGCATTGCTTGGGAGGACTTCATCTCCCGTGACTTCTTTAGCACACCACAGGTACTATCAGAGCCCAAGCAGGAGTTGGGTGGTCCTTCTTATCAGCATGAGCATCATGAGACCATTACCATGCCAGTTTTCATTACATATCAGAGAGGCAGTAGGCACTTGGTTGCAGCAGCAAAGCGAGTGTTATTTCCACCTGGGGTGGAAGGGCCCTCACTTTCGGCATCGACTACACAGGTATTGGACAAGGGCAAGAAGCCCGTGCATGATGAGGGGTCATCAAGTGTACAAGAGACCGATGTCATCCTCATAAAGGATGAAGAGACAGAGGCAGAAAATGCCAAACTCAGGATGACCATTCAGGAGCAGGACTCGGAGATACAAGACTTGATACTCAATATGGAAAGAGCTAGATGGGTCATCATGTATTTGGAACAGAGAAACAAATAGCTTGAGGACCAACAGACGATCATGGAGCTGCAAAGCATCCGTGAAAATCAGAAAGCTGTCCAGCAAAGGAGGATCGAACTCACTACCTTGGAGCAAGAGATCAACAATGACCGTGAGTCTTGGTTAGATCGACTCAATCTACACTTGGAGAAGCTGCTGGAGAAGGGAAATAGGGACAAAACCATATTGAGGAGGATGGCTTATCATTACAAGGCACAGAACATGAGCGCAAAGGCCCGAATAAGGAGCTTGAAGGCAAAATTGAGCAAAGCAACAAAAGAGGCAAAAGAGCAAGATCGGCTTCGAATCTTGGCTGAAGCTTCCTTGGCATAGCATATCACTTCATAGAGGACCTCCAGCCCAAATTTCAAGGAATTTGGGAAAATTTTGGTCACATGACAAATTTTTGGCACAAAAATAGGTTTTTTCTCTATACGCGTCGCGCCATCGGCGCGACGCGTAGGATTGGGAGCTCCAAATGAGAAATGGTTTGCATTTTTGGATTCAGCATGAAAAATCACAACTACTGGCACATGGAGAAAGAAATTTGGAGAAGATCTTGGCCACCAAAAGGGCAAAAAACACTCAAAAATGGCCTTACTGCCCCTATTTTGACACACATGGAGCAGTCTTGGGAGAATGAAGATTTGGAGGGGACAATGAGCTCCAAATTCAAAAATTCCACTTGGGTTGGAAAGAGGACAGGACAGGCTTTCCAACAAGGATACCTGGGCACATTTTGGACTCCGGAAAGTTCCTCAAAATTGGCCTCAAAGTGGCATGACGCATACAGAAAAGGGCACGGTGCATATAGGAAAAAAGGCCCAGAATGCCTCTGTTTTGTGAAATTTCACTTCCCGACTTTTTGTAGTGGGCCCACTCATATGCACTTCAGTTTTTCGGCACCTAAGGTAGTTTTAAAAGTATTTTCACTCTAGATGGTCCGTTATCCAAGTGGCAAAGGAAGGCAAAGGGCCACCCAACCCATTTGTCATGTTTGTGGCGTTGCACCTGTAGCTGCTATTTGGCTCTCCACCTTCATTTTGTAATGATTTGAGTAACTCCCCAACCCTTGGGCGTTCTATCTCTTCATGACACATTCTATATATTGTATTCAAACAATTTTCAAAGGGTTGGTTGGCTTGTAACTTCTGGGAGACTGTGGGAAAGAAACTCTGTTTCTGCATTGTATATTTTTTACAGAGGATTAATGAAAGGAAGTGGCTCTGTTTCATGAGATTCATGTGGTTGTGAGTGTAG
>APFE030041223.1:1462-18057 GCA_000404065.3 Pinus taeda | reverse complement strand
CGACATTGCAGAACAGCTCCAACCCACAGAATTAAATCCAGATTGCATGGAACAAGCTGCAACTGATCGGATCATGGACACACAGATCAAGAAAACTCGCCAACAGAATATCCAACTATATCGAGTTGTCAAAGTAGGCCAACTCCTTCAGCAGGGCAAGTGGTACACCAGGGAACAGGTTTAGCAGAAGTTTCCGCATCTCATGTAGGAGCTTAACGCAATGGGGACCATTGCTTCCTAAGGGGCGAGGAATGATCCAGGTGGATATTGGTGGCCACCTACCAAGTCCACCTGGACCCCCACCATTGTCTTTCTCAGCATTTTCAGTTTCCTTAATTGTAGCACAACTTACTATGTTTAGCAGTTTTTTGGGTCCTGAACTTCCAGAGCCGTTTTGAGGCCCTAAACGACGTTTTTTGGGCAATCCGGGGGTAGCATGGGTCCATGCAATGGAACAATGTTTCTCGTTCCAACAATGATAGTGCTCGAACAGATCTTTCTAGTGAGCTATTGTACGCGTCAAACAGAGATCATATGCTAAAGTTACGACCCCGGGAAGTTGATGTACCAACTTACCCCCAAACGGGGCCCACAGTTTGGCGTTTCATCTCCTAGGGTTAGGTCTTGGAATGTGAAGGGTTTTTTTCATTGTTTCTCAACAATAAATAGGCCTTCGAGCCTCATGGTAACACAGTTCAGAGGCATGTAGCCATCACATCTCTTCTCAGAGATAAGCTACCATCGCCCTAGCTAGTCTATTTTCATTTCTGATTGTAAGCATGTTTCAGTATTTTCCATTAATGAAATGAAGTATTATTTCCGCTGCATCTTTGTGTATATGGTTATCTCTATAATTGGTTGCGTTCCTATCTAAGTCCGGATCATATTTATGTCGCATATTTTTGTTTATGGTTATATCTATAATTTTTTGTGTTCCTGTTTAGATTCAGATTAGTGGTATCAGAGCAGTTTGCTTGTTTTGTGTTTTTCTTTGCATGTACCCAATGAGGTCGGGATATGAGTTAGGGCTCAAACTGGTCAAGGCTTTGCAAGACCAACCTCACAAATCTTGGCAGCCTCCCATGGCAGAAGAAAAGAAATACGAGGCGGTAGGAGATCCTATCAAAATATTTCTCTAAGAAGCCCTCGATTGACAAAGGAATGCAATGATGGACAACTTCTCCTAGATCCTTCAATGACTACCTAAAAGCGATGCATCTACTTCAAGCAGCTACTCTGGAAGCACCACACCCTTTAAGGTACAATTTAACTTTGACATTCCCATATTTGAGGGTTAGATAGATGCAGACATCATAGATAAATGGTTAAATATGTTAGAAGGATATTTTTCTATTCATGATTTTTCCAGACAGGAAAAGATTAATTTTTCTCTTCTCAAAGTTGCCCCCCACATCAAGGACTATGGGAAACCTACTATGAGTAGAAGGATGAAAGTACACCCTGACTATTTTTGGTCGCACCCTGTTGGCTTGATGGGGCCTGACCCAAGTTCATAAATGTTTAGCCAAACAAATCCCGAAACTACTAGCCCTTTCAATAGCAATCCGTAGAGCGCAGACTGAGGTCTCACCCGAGGTAATATAGGAGGGTGCTCGAACTAGGTTTTTTCACCCTAGGGATGTCTTGATAAGGTCTGGAAGTTGGTGAGCCTATCCTCCATGCTACACTATTTCCTCGCAGCCGTTTGTTAAGCGCAACTACCTTCGCACGGTTAAGATAACTAGAGTGAATGTTGTTTACCTCTTTCCGCGTTTAGTATTATTATAGATCTTGGATTAAATTAAGTAGGCCCAATACTTTTAGTTATCAATTAACATAAATAGATGCGTGCACAATCATAAACCATAAAAGATGCATAAACCAGGATATAGAAACAGATACGCAATATTCCAAAACCAACCTATATTTATTAATGCTTTGTCTAGTTACAATCCACTTCCTACCCTACGCACTCAGCTTTAGGGGTTTGCGCACATAGCTTCGGACTCTACCAGGCCTCTACGCACATAGCTACAAAGCCTCTTCTATTACTACGACCCTTGACTCTGACTTAGATCCACTATTACTGTCATAAACCCATACACATACTTATCTTCCCAAAAGCTTCCTTCTATACTTAGAGCCTTGCTCTATTTATACATTCCTATGGTCCACGGACCATGGGTAGGCCGACACATTCTAGATTAATTTACAATATTTTAGGGTGGACTACCCTTAGACTTGACCCTTTACAATTCGCGCTTTGCACACTATGCGGAGCTTTTACAATACTAATACCCAACAATGTGGGATTTAAGCCCCAAAATCATTATGTGGGGGATCTGCTACTTGATAGGCCCCCAATACAATCATCGTGACTCATCCTGAGTCACTTGTTGGTGCGGCAAGACGTGCTACCAAGGCTTCACAGTCCACCATCCCTGTGAGTGACGCACTACACTTCATTGCTCCATCCTTGCCTTATGCAATACTTATTCAAGCTCCTCCTCCATTGCCCCTGCTAATTCGTGTAATTGACGATGCTCATTCTGCTTTGCTCAGTTAACACAAAGCGGCCCCTCATAGGATTTTAGATCTAGCTGAGATGCCAAAGACATGAACTCTTTGTGTAAGAGTAGCAAACTTGTGATCTCTGGTCTCGTATACTCAATGTCTGCTGAAGCTTGTGTTGCATTTTTGCAAGAGAGACGTTGTTGTCCATGAGGTCCCAATCTTCAAGTTTCGTGATGGGCATGCAGCTCAGGGATGCACTTTTCAATGGAATTCTATCTTTTATCCCAAGATTCACCATCTCACCCTTATCTTTCATAGATCACTCACTAGACCATAGGTTTTGTGGTGATATCTGGACCAGTCCTGTTATCTGTATGGGAATTTGCGGTATATATCCCACCACTCGCATTGGACTCGGCACGATGACCTCAGCTAATGGAATTAGGTTGTCCCGAAGGTCTGGTGTCTCTTTTGGCAACATTGTAACCACTAGGTATATTCTCAAAGCATCGAAGTTGGACAGGTCCATATCTATACTCTGGTCGCAAGATTCTTCTCTCAAGGAACTATCAATCATATCCTAAAAATTAGTCCTGATGATGGACCCCCTTTGGGGTTTTAAACGTCGACAGAATGAACATGATACTGTGGATAATCCGGATCATGCTACTCTAAGAAACAACCACAGAAGCTTAAAATCTAACAAGTCGATATCTATCAAATATCTCAATAACTCAAGTCTCACAGTGCCATGGTTTGTTCGGTAGACAATGAGCTGTGATTTATAGGCGGTTGATATTCAAATTCGACCATTCCCTCCTTTTCAGGTTCATTAATGCGATACTAATGGGAGATCATTTCAAGTCTAGTTTTGAATCCATGTCTTAAATGCTCGCCATCCACTCCTTGTTGTCTTAGATTGACCATATTGTCATGAACAGTGACCTCAATGGTCACTTTCCCGTCTTTCTGTGTAGCAGTGCAACCCTTTACGCACGATTATGATTCCTACGATAAATGCACCTTACGCGGAGCCCTATTTCTGCACATCTTTCCTCCAAACTCGTTTATAGTCCCATAGCTTTTTCAACTGCTTGGAGTGTTCAGACTATACTTCAGCGGGTTAGTGAGTCACCCAGCCCACTCGTGTAGATCTTCAGGTGACTGCCATTTACTCTTCCTAGGAAGGGCTCTCAATTAAGCTTACCAAGCTGGACCGCGCCTCCATCTGTGACCTCTTTGACTACATATGGTCCCAACCAATGCATTCAAATTTTTTTTGGGAATTTCTTGAACTTGCTGTCATACAATAATACTAAATCATTTACTTTGAATGTGCACAACTTGATATGCCGATCGTGCTAATATTTCTAGCATTGTTTCTGTACCTGCTAATGGAATCTTGATAGAAACCATTCTTCCTCTAGTTCTTCGAGTTGCGTGAGCCTCTCTTCCAAGGCTTCGTGGTTTGCCATGCTGGTTATTGCTGTTATCTACAAACTGGGTATAATGTATTCCATTAGCATGACGACTTCTCTACCGTAGACTAACCTGAACAATGTCTACCCCGTCAATTTCTTACATATGGTTATGTACGCCCATAGCACGATAGGTATGCGCAAATCCCAATCAGTTCAGTGTGCATTACATACTTTGGTCAACGCAGTCTCCAGAATCTTGTTGAATGCTTCTATAGTCCTCTTCACTTGCAGATGGTATGGCATGCTTTGTTGATAATACACCTAGAATTCCTCAGTAAGTGCGCTGATAGTTTCATTTAGGAAGTGTGTTCTGAAGTCACTCATTGAAATTTTCAGGTAGCCAAACTGTGTCAAGACGTTTTCAAATAAAAATTTCATAGTTGTAGCGGGCGTGCAGTCCTTAACTAGTCGTGCTTCTGCCCATCTAGTCAAATAACTTGTCGCAGTGATGATGTAGTGCACACCCATCTTCCCTTGTGGTGTGATAGGACCCACAAAGTTTACCACCCATTTTTTCGAATGGTTGCGGTGTCATCTATGGATTGAGTGGTATCTCATCCATTCGCGATGGTTTCCCAGTCCGTTGACATACGTCACAAGCCCGACAGTACGCTTTCAAGTCTTGATGTAAGGTTGGCCACCATAGTCTGCCCCAAAGAATCTTCTATATTTTCACCTGTCCCGCATAATGTCCTCCTACAGCCCCCCCATGTGCTTCTGTAAGGATCTGTCATTCAAATTCCAGTACATATCTTCATAATATTTCATCGTTTCCCATTTTGTAGAGGTGTCCCATGATAACAGTAAAATCTGCCACGGGTACCACCAATTCTTTCCTCTGTTGGACTGAATATCCTTGTGGCACGGTCCCTGTGGTTAAGAAGTGGATTATATCCTCAAAGTGGCCATCTGCAATGTGCACTACATAAAGTTGTACATCAGGTAGTCCTTCCTCCAAATTCGTCGGCTCCTCACCGATCTTAATTCGTGACAGGTGATTTGGGCCTATGTTTAGATGTCTCGACTTTACAATGACGTCGAAGTCATATTCTTAAACTAGTAACAACCATCTACAAATGCGCCCCCAACGCAGCCTTTTTCACTAGGTATTTTAAAATGGAATGATTGGTATACATCTTGAAGTGTTCCCCAAGTAGATAGTGGCGGTATTTCTGGAGCGTGTATACCATCGCCAATCCCTCACGCTCAATAGTAGAGTTGTTCTTTTCGGATTTGGAAAATCATCGACCTGCGAACACAATTGGGTGATTAATGCCTTCCGCTCCTTCCTGCATGAGTATAGTGCCCAACATAATACACGATAGAAAACACATGTAAATGAAATTTGATGTCTCATTTTGGGAAAACCAAAATGGGGACGGATGCCATTTTTTCCTTGAGAATATCTAGACTTTTCTTACAATCATCATTCCAACGATATGTAGTGTCCTTTTCAACAACTGCTCCATTGGTGCGTGATTTGTGCATAGTCCTTAATAAACTTCCGATACTAGCCAGTGTGCCCCAACGTGGTGTAGAGTTATTTGATACTTTGCGGCACTTGCAGATTGAGTATGACAACAATCTTCGCAGGGTCCAACATCAGGCCTTGCACGCCGACTACATGGCCAAGAAATTTTCCAAAGGGGACGAGGAAGGTGCACTTCTTAAGATTCAACGCAATCTGGTGTCATCGACAAGTATCCAACATCAACCATAAGCTTGCTATATGTTTCTTGACTAGCCCAAATACAGTCCAATCATCAAAATAAACCTCCAAAAACTTATGGATGAATTCCTTGAATGCAGCCACTACTACATGCAAAAATATCGCTCGTGTGTTATTCAACCCAAAGGGCATAACAGTGTACTGAAAACATCCCCATTTGGTCATGAAGATTGTCTTACTTCTATCTTCCAATGCGATCTTGATTTGATGGTACCCTGAGAACCCATCCCTGACTGAGTACAATTCCTGTCAACCAACATTCTCTAGGACTTCATCTGTAAATGGTGTTGGGAATGGATCATGAACACATGCATCATTCAGTTTTTGGAGGTCCACACAGATTCAAATTTCGCCCTTCTCTTGTGCGATCATAGGACTCACCGAGTTAGACTCTTCCACTGGTTCAGTAATTTCTTCTGCAAGCATTTTGTCCAATTCTTCACGGACCTTTTCCTTATACTTCGGATTCAAATGGCAAGGGTGCTGCTTAACTAGCTTCACATCTAGTTTCAAAGTTATCGTCATCATCCCTAGGTCACCAAGGATCCATTTTAACTCCGTTATTTTGGTCGGGAATAAGTCTTGATATTCGTGAAGTAACTCAACGACCTTATCCACCGTGGCATCATCCCAATAGTCCCCTAGCATTGCATACTTCGGCTCCGCATCTGTACCAATGTTCACCTATTTCATTTTTAGTGGCGCAGTGATGTTGGAGTCCTCGATTGATGGTCCTCAAACTTCGTGACTCACTTTTTCTTCCAGAATATTTTCAGGGGTCATCATCATCATCCTCCACTTGCATGGTGTAACATTATAGGGCATGGCTTAACTGATGTGACCATTCTGGTTGAACTATTTCTTGTGGTTCCTGCGGTATTTCGAAAATGGTGGCTTTCATAACATGCAGCGCGTCATCAACAGTATCCGCATATTGGTCTTCAAATAAGAATGTTAACAAAAATCCCTCGCACAAGATATCCCATTCGTGTGTACCATGTCAGAGTTCTGTCTTAGTATACCAGTTTCTTGGGGTGACATCTAGGGTATGATAAAATAAGTGTACCCATTCAGGCTGGGGCTCTTCACCATAGGCTTTGGTCCATTTTGTGAGGTGCATGCGTGGGTCATCGCATCCATCATACTTCTCGGCTATTCGTAGTTCTGTCTTTCCAAACCTTAGTTGCATCATCCTTCTGTAGTCACACTAGTTTTAGAAAATTTCCTTCATGTGTTTCCCACCAACGTGCAGGTGTTGTGCGCAACACCCATTTTAATGCATTGAACCTTTGGTGCTCTGGTACTGCACTCTCAAACTTGTTCAAGAATTCATCCACCACTGTCATTCCATCATATGTTAGTAGATCTCGAGCCTGGGTGGTTACGGAACACAATAATTTGGTCATCATATTACAGTTTAGCATTGTCACTTCACTCAACTAATTGTGCCATTGTTCATCTTCTTTGTTTGAATCTGAAAGGCAGGACTTTAGGCATTCCCACAAGACCCTTCCATTTGCAGTCGGATTTAGCCAATCTTGGTTCCACGCGGTTATTTTGTAGATACAATCCAGCTCCTCATCGCCTCCATCATTGCGCACGGTTTTGGTGTAGCATTTTCCTTCAGTGGGATCTAGCAGAACAATCATGCATAGGGACTTTTTCTCGAATATCATCTTCTGGATTTTTAGGTTGATGACACCATTCATATCCGTATCCTAGTCTATTCCTAGCAACAGAGGGTAAGGATTATTGTCATCTACAATCTCTATTACCTCGAAGTTTATTTGCGTGCTCGCACCTTCGATATCCACTGTTACCCCTTGCAATCTCCCTGTGGGCAAGATCTTTTGTTGGTTCCCCATCCGTAATTGAATAGGATACGATTGTAACATGGGCCTGCCCATGCATTCCCATGTCTGTTTTGGTAACAAATTTGCATTTGAACCTAAGTCTACGGTCACCTAATCCATTTCATACTCACCAATATGCGTCGTCAATCTCATTTCCCTCCTGGTGCGCAGTGCATGCCTTCCCAATTTTCGGACTATGCGCAGTTCACCTGGTCCTGCACACCTAGCAATCAGCTCTTATAGTCCCTTAACTGCAGAATTGTCACGTAGCGGCTTCATGCATGTCTCTAAAAAGGTAGTAAGCATAGAAGGATCCATTCCTGTTTTTTGGTTGATCCTTACCACCTGAAGTAGAGACCTCCGCGAAGCTCTTATTATCTTCCATAAATGTTTCTCTTGCACGCTCCAAGTCAAACTCAGGTTCCTTTGTAGGAGCCTTGTGTACCTAGGTATCTCCCTCAGGCTGCTTCCCCTTATCTTCCCTCATGGTTGTGCCACTTCTGAGCATAATGTTCATGTTGGGGTCTTCTTCATGCGGTTCGGGCCTCATCATTTGGATATTTTGCATCGAAGTAGGTTGCAACACCCCTTTTTCACACATTTGTGCGATCAGCATCAGACAATCTACCATTTCATGATCAAACTATTCACAGTATGGGCAAGATGTTCTCGTCGGGTTGGCACAATCACGAGTGTAGTGCCCTGGTCATCCGCAATTGTAACAGATTAACTGTCTGTGCCCTTATCTCGGTCCCATTCCTCCTCTCCCTCTTCGGCGTCCTTTGAATCCACCAGGTTCCATTGCTGCAACTAGATCGAAGCCTCGCGTTTATGTCTGCATTCGATAGGCTGGATTCCTATCCATCATTAGCTCATAGCTCCGACACATCCGCTCATCGTGGCTTATCGATCTATAGAAATTACAAAATAGTTTTTGTGTAGTCTACGTATACTTCTACAACAGGTGACAGTTGTCTATTTTGTGCTTTCCTCCCACTTGATAGATCGCACACCATAGCGTAGGCACCACGCTTGGGCCCACCTGTGCCTTTGGCCTCAATGGCATCGGTCCTCCTCCCATCAAATAGTTTGCAAATATGGGGTGGTGATCCTTATTGTGACCCTGGCCTTTACATTTTATGCACCACACTTCTTCACATGCTTTAGGCTAGGGTGCCCTATTCTGCTTCAAAATCTGCATTTCCACGCATAGGTTTTGTAGCTGCATGTGGATTTGTTGGACTCCCAACCCTACATCCTTTATCAGTGTCTCATGTAACCTCATCGCCATCTCCAATGCTTCTACTTGGGTCAATGAGAGCTTCTGTTGTGATAGTGCCATCCTCAGGTGTGGTGTCAAAGATGCCATAAAACACGTGCGGTGTTGCACATCTGTCAGTGTAAAATTAGCCTCAAGTATTGCACTCTTCAGCCTCTGATCTAGATCCCAGGGGATTTTGCCTAGAAGCATCACGATCTCCTTAAATTTGATGATCGACTGCGTTTCTGATTTTGGCTTGCTAAACTCTCTATTCAATGCGATTTGAATCTCTGCTATTCTTGCATTTGGGTGATCAGTTGAGTGCTTGATATACCAAGTCAACATGCGGTCCTGCAATGCGCTTACCAATGTGGCCTTCTTAATGTTATCATTTGTAACCCCGTGTGCTTCCCATACTGCTCTTACTACAAAGTAAAATTGATCTGGATCTTCATTCCCTACTCCTCTAAATACAGGTAGCTTGATTGTGCTCGCCATGATGAACTATTGCTTTGGCAGAGGTGGTGTGGGCAAAGATGGAGGTGGATGCGATGACGTGGGTGGTGGCATATGTGGGGATGGTAATTGTGAAATGCATTGCTTTATCAAACTAACCACACTCCTCAGAGAAACCCACTCATGCTCTTCCTTGCTCACTCATGGAGGTGAAATTAAAGGACTATTTCCTAACCCTTCGATACCTTTGTAGACCTTCCTACTCTGCATTTTTCCACTCATTAATGGATTTGCATCACCTTTTTTTCACATAATAGCATCGTAATCCAAGTATTCAAATATTTGATATACTTACCTCGTGGTCCCTTGAGAAAATATCTTTCTACTTCGCTGTAGCTAACATTCATGTCTATCGCAAATTTAGTGATAAACCCTCCTATTATTGAATCTAGCCAATGGTATATGACCCGCGCGATCTTATCTTCAGATGTCTCTAGCCTATGTACCAACTCTGGGGTCCACACTATGGGTTGATCAAGCTTTCGCCTTCCTTGGCTGTCTGCTAGCCTTGTGATCCAATCGTATAGCTCTAAAGAGAAAGACGCAAAGAAGATCTCGTGGATTTCTATATATATGAAGTGACCCAACCACCTCTTCTTGAATATCTGGAGGGTTTTGTTTTCTAGTAGTACAAACTCATGCAGCTTCTGATCCAACCAATCTTCAATTTATTTCTTCATAGGGTTCTAGTGTTTCGACATTAGGCATCCCTTAGGCAGATCCTGGTCCTGACAACGGAACCATTTGTTGGCTTGATGGGGCCTGACCTAGGTTCAGAAATGTTTAGCCAAACAAATCCTGAAACTACCGGCACTTTCAGTAATAGTCCATGGAGCACGAAATGAGATCTCACCCGAGGTAGTAAGGGAGGGTGCTGGAACTAGGTTTCTACACCATAGGGATGTCTTAATAAGGTCTAGAATTTATGAGCCTATCTTGCGTGCTGCACTATTTCCATGTAGCCTTCTGTTCAATGCAACTACCTTCGCACGGCTAAGATAACTAGAGCGAATGTTCTTTACACCTTTCTGCGCTTAGTATTATTATAGATCTTGGATTAAATTAAGTAGGCCCAATATTTTCAGTTATCAATTAACATAAATAGATGTGTGCTTAATCATAAACCATAATAGATGCATAAACCAGGATATAGAAACAGATATGCAATATTCCAAAACCAACTTATCTTTATTAATTCTTTATCCAGTTACAATCCACTTCCTACCCTGCGCACTCAGTTGTAGGGGTCGATGCACATAGTTGTGGACTCTACTAGGTCTCTGCACACATAGCTACAAAGCCTCTTCTACTAATACAACCCTCGACTCCAACTTAGATCCATTATTACTGTCAGAAACCCATACACATACTTATCTTCCCAAAAGCTACCTTTTATACTAAGAGCCTTGCTCTATTTATACATTCCTATGGTCCCCGACCCATGGGTAGGCCGACACATTCTAGATTAATTCGAATAGTTTAGGGTCAACTACCCTTAGACTTGACCCTTTACAATTCGCGCTCGAGCTTTTACAATACCAATACCCAAAAATGTGGGCTTTAAGCCCCAAAACCATTACATGGGGGATCTACTGCCCAACACACCCACTTGTGATTTGTTTCGGGATTCCATCAAGGAGTAGTACTACCTTTTCGAGAGCTATGAGGATAAATACATAAAGTGGAATACACTGCGATAAGGAAGGGGCGAATATGTACCACAGTGTACCAATTTTTTTCATACCCTTTGCATGAAGTTGGGTATCAAGGATTCTGAGAAAAAATTGGTACTCAAGTACCATGACTGCCTACATAGGTACATCTAGGATGAGATGGAATTCCTAGATATCTCCTCACTTGGCATGACATATCAATACGTTGTCAATATTGAATGGAAGCTTAAACAAAAAAAGTGAGACTTTGGATCTACGAATCTGAGGCAAGGGAAAGTTGCCCCCAAACCGCAAAGAAAAGGGAAAATCCAAGGCAGGGTAATTGAGGATAAGCTGTTAAAGCCAGAGGAAAATAAAATTACCACAAACATAAAGAAGGACATGAGAAAGTGGTGTGAGTTCCATAAGATCTCCCCTCACAACACAAGTTAGTGTAGGGCAAAGCAGTCATCAGTGGCTGAGCTGAAGGATTCTGAGTCCACGCATGTTCTGAATCTTAGTTGAAACTCAAAAGGGGGAATGAAAAATGGAAGAATATCATTGACACAGAGCCTAGTTCCACTGTGGCAATCACCAAGATCCAAAATATTGAGCCTAAAGATCCAAAAGAGGGGGAGTGCCTATTCCACTCAAAAATGTTGGTGAAGGGTTATCCACAGAACTGCCTAGGCCTACTGAATACAACACATCCGTAGTCGTACACCATCAGGTGGCTTCAGCAAGGATGAGATCTTCACCTCATCCAAAAGTGTCACCTTTGCTACAACATCAATCCCTTTACGAATGAGGTACTGTGTGATGTTACTCCTCTTGAATTTTGTGATGCATTATTATGAAAACCTTACTTATGGAATCAAGATGTTGTATATGAGTCTAGACCTTGCTTTTTGATTATTACTTTGGCTAATATGTTATATAATATAACGGAGGTAACCCCTCCTACCACCATATGTTTGATCGCTACAAAGTAATGCAGTAAGATCATCTCCCATACTGGGATTTTTTTTTCTTTCTGATTCACTCTTAAAGTAAGGGGAAGGTTATAGCCACATCCATGGCCCCTAGGAAGGGTTCCTCCAAGCAGCAGAAGCAGGTGGAAGTGGTTGTGGAAGAATACACGGACATCTTCTCCTCAACCACAGGGGTACCCTCGCATTATTAGGTCAAGCATTCAATCAATCTGACTCCTAGACCACTTCTGCCCAAAGGGCTGATATATCACCGTTCCATCATGGAAAATGAAGATATCAAGCGGTAAATCCAAGAGTGGTTGCAAAAAGGGCACATATGACTAAGTTCCTCACCTTGTAGGAGCCCATTTGTACTATTACAGAAGAAGGATGGAACTTAGAGGCTCTGCATCAATTATCGGGCATTAAACAAAATCACCGTTAGGAATAGGTATCCAATCCCACATATTGATGACTTGATCAACCAACTCAAGGTGGCCAATTATTTCAGAAATAACTATCTAAAGTCTAGTTATCACGAGGTTCCAATAGAGCCCACATATATATGGAAGATTGCCTTTAAATCCAAGGAAGTCCTTTTTGAATGGTTGGTTATGCCCTTTGGGTTGACAAATGCCCCTTCTATGTTTATGAGGCTAATGGATGACACCTTACAACCCTTCACCAACTTGTTCGTGGTGGTTTATCTGCATGAAATCCTCATCTTCAGCAAGAGTTGGGAAGAACACTTGCAACACCTTCAGTATGTCCTTCAAACCCTTCGGCAACACAAAGTATGTGCCAACTTAGAGAAATGCACCTTTAGCATGAGTCAGGTCTAATACTTGGGGTACATTATGTTGGGTTGTGTTATATTCTTTCCATGATTAACCCACGTAGTTAACTGGGGGGTTAGAGGGGGGGCGAAGTCCCCCTTCGTTGCACCGATTGTGTAGCGATTGGGGGGGGGGGGGTCACAGGGGATTTGAGGTGTACCCATAACCCCAGTTTACAGGGTCCGGGGTAGCGCCCTAGAAAATTTTGGTTTTGGACCATATGTTAGGTTCTGCAGATGCACCTATGGTTTTGTGCATGATTTTCGCACATGTTTTATGGATGTGATGGTTTTTGTTCCATGGTATTGGATGTGATGGTTTTCCGTCCATGGTATTGGGAAGCATGTATAAATATGTATTATAAAATTGAAAGGAACATAATGAAAAATCAAGCTGGTAGTCCCAGTTTTGGGATCTTAGGGAAATCTTTGTGTATATGTGTTTTATGTGTTATGCTCTTGCAGTGTTTATTTTCTGTGTTTTAGAATTCGTATGCAGGTAATTTCTATATGTGGTTAAAACCTACATTTGGTATCACAGCAGTTTTGGCTTCAAGGGGACGCCTTTGTTGCTGAGGGGTTTCGCTTGGGCCTGTGGTAGACCCTGTTCAATGGGAGATCTTTGAGATCGATTTTGGTGGTGAAAGAGGATGGCGAGCAGTGGAAATATAGAGATCAAGAAATTTAATGGTCAGTGTTTTGAGTTGTGGAAACTCAAGATGGAGGATATGTTGGTGGATAAAGATCAGTGGATTGTGGTAGATCTGGGTGCTAAACCAATGAGAGTGTCTAATGAAGAATGGAAGGAGTTGGATCGGAAGGAAAAGAGCACAATACGATTGTGTGTCTCAAATTCAATATTCCTAAATGTATCAGGGGAAGCTACGATGAAGGCTTTGTGGGACAAGTTAAGGACTTTGTACCAATCTAAGTCTCTAGCGAATAAACTATTCCTGTGGAAAAAGTTGTATAATATGAGGATGAAAGATGGAGACTCAGTGACAGAGCATATGAACACATTTAATACTATGGTAAGTCAGTTAGCATCATATTAAAATTTCAGATGAAGATAAGTGCATCAGTTTGTTGTGTTCTTTACGAGATTCGTGGGATAGTCTGGTTAATGCAATAGGTAGCAATGCAACTGCCTTGCAGTTTAACAAAACAGTCTCATCCTTGCTAACGGAGGAGATGAGATGGAAAAATATGGAGATCTAGAATGGTGATGCCTTGTCTATATGAGGATGGTCCCATAATGGAAAGAAAAATAAGTCATCGAGTGGGAGATCTAAATCTAGAGGGAGATATAAATCTTTAGGAAAACCTGTAAAGGTGGTGTGCTGGAAATGCGGAAAGGAAGGGAACTACAAAAGGGACTGTAAATCTAAAGCTCCTGATAAAGGAAAGGGATCTGATGATGCTCCTTCTGCAGAGGTGAAAACCACCTCAGATGAAGGTGGGGATGTGTACTCGGCTTCTTCAAGTACACATGTAGATCATGAGGCATGGTTGATTGACTCAAGTGCATCCTTTCACTTCACTCCCCATAGAGATTGGTTCTGCAAGTATGAGAAATACAATGGTGGTGATGTCTTCTTAGGGGATAATAGGAAGGCTAGAATCATTGGTCGCAGAAAAGTAAAGTTGAAGCTACAAGGTGGAAAGGTTAGAACACTTCTGGGTGTTCTGCATATTCCTACATTGGCCAGAAATCTGATTTCTATAAGCAAGATGGATGATGTAGGTGTAAAAATAGTGTTCGAGAAGGATACCTCCAAAATGGTTCGGGGAGCACTCGTATTGATGTGGGGAGTTTAAGTTGGAACTCTATACAAGTTGCAAGGTAGCACTATTATTGATGGGTGCAATAGTTCTGTGGTTCCTGAAAGTGGAGTAGAAAATCTAATGGTCTCTAGAGAGAAGACCATGTTGTGGCATAATGGCTTGGACATATTGGAGAGAAGGGCCTTTGAATACTTCATGATAAAGGTATGGTAGAAGGTATGAGTAATAGCTCTCTGGATTTTGATTTCTGTGAAAATTTTGTATATGGGAAGCAGAATCAGGTGAGTTTTCCCTCTGGTAGTAAGAGGGTGAAACAACTATTAGAACTTGTGCACAGTGATGTGTTTGGACCTGTGAAGGTTCCATCACTGGGTAAGTATGTGTACTATATACCATTTATAGATGAATTATCAAGGAATACATGGATATATTTCCTTAAGAAGAAATCTGAAGCCTTTGACAAGTTTAAAGAATTTAAGGCTCTCATGGAAAATTAGACAAAGAAGAAGATAAAGGTGCTGGGGACAGATAATGGTGGAGAGTTTTGCAGCAAGGAATTTGAAGAATTCTATAATAAGTGTGGTATAGCATGATAGAAGACTACTCTATATACACCTCAGCAAAATAGAGTTTTAGAAAGAATGAATAAGACGTTGATGGAAAGGGCAAGAAGCATGCTTAGTGGTGCCGGATTTGGACAAGAATTCTGGGCAGAGGTGGTGGATACTTCATGTTACTTGGTCAGCTGGTAACCTTCATCAGTGTTGGAGGATAAGACTCCACAAGAGGTATGGACTGGTAAGAAACCCTCTCTTTCACATCTGAGGGTATTTGGATGTGATGCATATGTACATTTTCCAAAGGAGAAACAGACCAAGTTGGATAGTAAATCTGAAAAGTGCACCTTTATTGGGTATAAGGATGGTTTAAAGGGTTATAAGATTTGGAACCCAGTCACATGTAAGGTTGTGTATAGTTGAGATGTGGTGTTTAGAGAGGTAAAATATGTTATTAAACATGGAGCCCAACCAAAGGAAACTGAGAAGATAGAGTTTAAGCTTAAGGAGGAAGAATCAAACTCTACAAGAGAGGAGGAATCAGAAGATGAAGAGCTACAAACTTCGGGTGTGAGAAGATCAGTTCGAGAAAGAAAGCAGCCATAAAGGTATAGTCTATCTACTTTCTATTCAAATTTTTCTTTATCTATTACTAACGATGATCATAGAACTATGAAGGAAGAAGTAGATTTAGAGGATGGAAAACTCTAGAAAGAGGCCATGGTTGATGGAATGGCATCATTACACAACAATGAGGCTTGGGATCTGGTGGAGTTGTCGGCTGGAAGGAAACCCATTGGTAGAAAATGGGTGTTCAAGAAGAAGACAAATGCAAAAGGAAAGGTGGAGAAATACAAAGTTCGGTTGGTAGCAGAAGGTTATTCCCAAGTGCTAGGAATTGATTATGGTGATATTTTTTCTCCTGTTGCCAAGGCAAATTCTATTAGATTACCTTTATCTGTTGCTGCTGCTTTTGATTTTGAGGTAGAACAGATGGATGTGAAGACATCATTTCTTCACGGGGATCTAGAAGAGGAAATATACATGAAGCAATCTAAAGGCTTTGTGGTGAAGGGTAAGAAAGAACTGGTATGCAAGTTAAAGAAGTCTCTGTATGGGTTAAAATAGTCACCAAGGATGTGGTATCAGAAATTTGATACATTTATACGGGGACTTGGCTTCACCAGAAGCAAAGCAGATCACTGTGTGTATTTCAAATTAATTGTGACCATGTTATTTATCTGGTCTTGTATGTGGATGATATGTTGCTGGTTGGAAATGACAAAGAAATTATCCAGGATTTGAATACCCAACTGTCCTCCAAATTCGACATGAAAGATCTCGGTGCTGCAAACTATATTTTGGGCATGGAAATTAAAAGAGATCGGGAAAAGAGGAAGCTCTGGTTAAACCAGAGGAATTATGTCGAGACAATATTGCA
>APFE030041216.1:164181-214961 GCA_000404065.3 Pinus taeda | reverse complement strand
ATTGTTTGTATCTGACATATGAATAACTTATTATGCGATATGTTGTTCACAACTGTTTTGCCTAACTTCTTATGCAAAATAGTTTATCTTTAATGATTTCTATTCTTATGATAGTTGAATGATCTTTATTACGAGTTATTGTTTGAAATCTTTTCAGATCGCATAATAGAAGATATACACCCTGGGTTAGTGTAGATTAGACATGTTGTTTCTCACTAGATTACAATAGCATAGAGTTAGTTTAAAGAGTCTGAATTAGATTAGCTTTAAATTCATCTTAGATCAGCATAGTTCAAACTCTACACACACACACACACACCCAAGGTCAGGAAACTGGTCCCGTCATCCCCAGTCGGACCCGCTATACCAAATGGATAAGGAGCTTCCAACCAAGGTCTGGACCAGGTAGGTATCCCCCTTGTTGTCGACCCGATTTTCGCGGCTTCAACATAGTTGGCGCTAGAAGGAGGGCTTGAACTATGAATGGCACCTAAATCAAAATCTAAACACCATTCTGAGAGTAAATCACCCTCATCAACTCACGCGACTTCCTCAATACATTTAAATTTAGAATCAGAAGTCAGTCGAATAATAACCGCTGCTACATACCCTAATATTTCAGACCAACCTACCATCGAACCCGCTGAAGTTCAAACTCTTGTTCAGAAACTCCAGGGATTTTCTATTTTTTCGCTGGGGTCTGATAAATCTCAAAGTAGTGTGACTTCGCAATACAATCCTGCTCATCCCCTGACCAGGTTAAAGAGCGAAAAATTTGACATCTAGCCAACTGAACTCCCTCTTCCCACCAGGAAAAGAGAAAGGAAATCATCACTGCACTATGACAGTGAGACTCTTTCATCTACATCATCCATCTCAACCCCCTCATCGCGAAGTCAACCACCCACATCTTCATTCCAAATCACTCATCCACCTTCCACAACCCCTCTTCCCCAATCATCCAAGATCATATTATCTTCATCTTCACATCCTCAAGGATCATCCCCTACACTTGCAATTACCAGTAGCTCAAAAATGGATCAATCTCCATGGAACAACCCTGGAGTGGTTTTAATGCCTCCACCCTTGAGCCAAATACTGCCCCATCCTGAGAAATGGCTACCCAAGTTCAACCCAGAAGCAGGCATGCTAGCTGAAGAACGCATTAACAATTTCATGTTCTCTGTCAATCTCAATGGAGTTACCAATGAAGATGCTGTTGTTCGTCTTTTTCCCTATACAATGTAAGGAACAACCGGGTCATGGTATTTTTCATTACCTTCCGGGTCTATAACGAGTTGGGACATCTTTCGAAATCAATTCCTCACCAAATTTGGTGATGATAGATCAACGACAACGTTAATCAGTGACCTATCCAATCTTAAAGCCGAAACTAGAGAACCCATCAAAGATTTCAATTTATGATTCAATAAGATCCTCAACATAATCCCCACTGCTTCCCAACCTAGCAAAGAAGTACGATGTGAATGGTATATCACAGCCTTACCATCAAACTTAGTAGTCTTCGTAGATAGGGCGAATAAAACAACTTTAGTTGAAAACCTGACAGAGGCGATAGCAGTAGAGAAACACGTTATAGCTTTGGAGAAGAGATCTGCAATAGAAGAACGCAAATATAAAAAGATCACCTTCAAGGAAGACCCCAAGAAGAAACAGACGAAAGATCCTTTCAATTTAGAAGTGTTGCAGAAAGTATTAAATACCATGTCCAATGAGATGATTGACATAAAGAAACAAGTGGCAGAAACTTCTTCAGAAAAGCCCTAGAGAACTTTTAAAAGAGGCCCTTCAATGGATACGAAACCACCCAACGCTATCTCAAATGTCGAAACCGATGATGAAGAAGTTGTGGAACTACAAGGAATGTGGGATTTCATCCTCCCATAAGAAGAATATCAAGAAGCATTTCCGGTTAGCACACGAAGCAAAAACCAACTTGATCCTCCCCAAACTACCTGTAAGCAGAAGGGCGCGAGCCCTACAGTAAAAGAAAAAGTCGCAACAAAGAAAACAACCGCCAAGGCGACTCAATCTAGCCTAGTCCAACCAGATCAAACACCTCCATCAAGAACACTAATAGTGTCAGATGAAATGGACTACAATATTATTGATGACATGAAAAAAACTAGGGCTAATATCACTCTTTATGAATTGAGCAAATTGAAACATCAACAAAAGATAATGATGAAAGAATTGCACGTCGTACCTACTACATCTTTGCCTACAGCTGTAGCTACACACAACATGGGAAGACCCCCAATCAACACGGCTAATAAGATCGATCCAAATGACATCGCCTTGATTGGAGGAAGATCAAGATCTCACACTCCCTCATTTTTGCTCACTTATGAAATCTTCAATAAAAACGTACACAATTGTTTGGTAGATTCTGGAGCTTCAACAAATATTTTACCCAGATCAATATGTGCCAAGTTAAACATTCAACCACAAAAATATGCAGTGCGCATAGTTCATCTTGATCGGTCTCAGGTCGAAGTGATTGGTGAACTTAATCAAGTCACCATAAGATTGTCGTCTAACCCCAAGGTATGTCAGGTTATCGACATTCTAGTAGTTGATATCCCTGAATTCTACGGCCTAATTCTTAGCAGGGATTGGTCCGAAAAACTCCGTGGATACTTTTCAACCGACTGGTCACACATGTGGTTACCATACAATGGTAAACCAAATCAAATAAAGGTTGAACGAAAGTTACACCAGAAATACATAATAACAGAATTGGAGGGAGAAAATGAAGCAATAGCATACAACAATAGTATCATAGGAAATTACTCGGTAGATTCTTTCTTCAACAATTTCAATGCTCATACATCACCTTACTTAGAAAATTCAATTTTGTCCCAAGTTGAAAATGTTTCCCAAACTGATAATTCAAAGTGTGTTAATTTTGTAGAAGAACCTATAAATACATCTTTGTTTTGGAAATTATATTTTGATGGCTCTAAATCTAACGAAGGAGCAGGAGCATGATGCGTTCTGATTAGTCCAGAAGGGAACAAGACAATGCTTACGTGCAGACTTGAACTCGATTGCACAAACAATATGGTAGAATATGAGGCCTTGGTGCAAGGCCTATACAAAGCAATCAGGTTGAACGTCAAGTACCTTCAAGTCTTTGGAGACTCTGAGATTGTGGTCAAACAGGTACGTAACACCTTACATTGCCTATCAAGTCATTTGAAACACTATCAATCTCTAGTACAGGATCTGACTGAGCATTTCATAGCATTCAATATTTTCTCAATCCCAAGAATTCAAAACGCAAGCGCAAACCTTTTAGCAAACATAGCCTCTAGACTCATTCCCTCCGAAGATTTTAGTCTAGATAGATTCTAGATAGAATTAATTTTTAAACCGTCCATCCCTGACAACATTACGAACTGGAGGGTATTTAATGACGATCCTGATATTGTAAATTTCCTCACCTCTGAAGGATCCTACTCCAATCAAATAATTGACGAAGACCACCACGATCGACAAATACAACAAAGTAGCACTGAAAATGCTATACCTAAATCGGTGGTTAAGTTAGAAGACTTATACGATTTGAAAAGTCGGTTTAAAAGGTCTACTAATTCTAAGCTCTATAGTTCAACTCTGAACTATGAATCAGTAAACCTGGGAACCGATGATAAATCGCAAAACGTTAATCTAGGCCACGGCCTAGCTCCTGAAGAGAAACTAGCATATATTCATCTTTTGAGACAATAAAAAATGTTTTCGCCTGGAATTATGATGAGCTGAAGACATACGACACTTCCATTATTCAACATACTATTCCTATGATTGACAATGAAAAACCTGTCTAGCAGAAACTTAGAAAAATCCACCCCAATCTAGAAAACCAAATAAAGACTGAGCTGAATAAGTTGTTAAAGGCCAGAATAATTTTCCCCGTCAGACATTCCAAGTGGGTCTCCAATATGGTACTCGTTAGAAGGAAAAGCAGAGATATTAGAATCTGCATCGATTTTTCAGAATCTCAACAAAGCCTGTCTAAAAGATTATTTTCCCCTCCCTCCTATGGAGCAGATATTGCAGGCAGTAGCAAGTTCAGAACTAATGTCTTTTTTGGATGGGATTTTATGATACAACCAAGTGTTGGTACATCCCGATGATCAGTTAAAAACCACATTCCGAACCAAATGGGGCACATACGCATATCAGAAGATGCCATTTGGTTTAATCAATGTCGGCGCTACATTTCAAAGAGCTATGGACATCGCATTCAAAGGTTTAGTCAATAAAGCCATAGTGATTTATTTGGATGATATAACAGTATACTCTAAGAAGCGAAGCGACCATCTCAGAGAATTGAAACAAATCTTTCAACGATGTTTAAGGTATGGGATTTCACTTAACCCAAAGAAATCGTTTTTCGCATTAAGTGAAGGGAAACTCCATTCTTTTTATAGCATCCAACCCTATTTCTATTTTGTCTCCCCTCCCAAGCTCCCATCTCACATTGTCGAGAAGCCAATGCGTGTTTCTCATCATGCTTCTCCAAATATAAGATGCCCCCTTTTGCTCCATGGTCCCCTCCTTTATCCAATCCTCTACCAATTTGTTTTTTAAGTATTTTTCCTTAATGATTTGTTGTCAAATACCTTCTCCCTTGAGAGCTCGCTATAAATTATTGACTACGAGAGCCTTACAGAAACTCTCAGTATCCTTGATACCCCAACCACCATCCTTTTCGTGATGAGAGAGATATTCTAAATATAAAGATAGATCTTTTTGTGAAGACCGGACCCTTCCCATAAGAACCTGGGAATGATGGCATAAATTATTTTTATAATGTCTTTTGGAAAGGAGTAAAGATACATCCAATATAATGAAATATTTTGTAGAACTGATTCGATCAATTATCAGCCTCCCCTTAAAGACAGTGATTTGTTTGTCCATAAAGACATCTTACACTCAAATTTGTTTGTCAACCATTCTCGGTCATTAATTTTGAATTTATTTGGTTTCAAATAGAAGCCCAAATATTTGAATCCTCCCTCCAAGGGAATCTAAGCCAACTCATAAATATTTGCAATTTCTTTTATAATGCCCTCCTCCTTCGAATCCAAAATGAGCATTGATTTTCTTTTATGCATATAAAGGCTCAAGGCAGTTCCAAAACATGTAAGAGTCTTATGGGAAGCTCTCCATTTTTCTATTAAAATATGACCATTGAATATCACATCGTCTACAAACATAAAATTTGTAATATGAATGTTTTTGAAAATCTTGCAACCAACGATTACTCCCTATGATCTAGCATCACTAATACCTCTACTTAATCCATCTATAACCAAAAGGAAAACAAAAGGAGATAGTGCACATCCCTACCTGAGGCCTCTTGAAGCCTTGAAGAAGTCTGAAGGGATCTCATTAATGATGACAATGCAATACATTGTTGTGATACATGCCATTATCCAGTCAACCATCTTGACTCCAAATCCAATCTTGTGGAGAATCAGTTATAGGAATTCCCATTCTCATTGTCGTAACATTTATACAGATCAATCTTCATAAGGCAACATCTTTCTTATGTGTTTTGATTGAATGAAAGCATTCTTGAGTAATGGCCACTGCATTTTGGATTTGTCTATTATCCAAGAATCCAAATTGTTTCGGGGTGATATGTTTGGACAAATTTTCTTTAATCTAATTGACTACAATTTTTTATATCAATTTGTACACTGAGTTACAAAATGATATCGACCTGTACTCAGCGAAAGAAGATGGATGAGCCACTTTGGATATGAGAGCAATGAATGTGGAATTTATGGATCGAGAAATCATACATGTATTTCTTGTTTCCTCAACCACCACCAACAAATTAGACTCCATGATGTCTAGAAAGTGTATAAATAGTTTAATAGTACATCCATCTGATCGGGACTCTTGTCCCTAGCCATGGACTTCAAAACCCCAGATAGTTATTCCTTACTAATGGGCCTTCCCATGTAGTCACTTTCATTTGGATCAATTATCCTTAGATATAAATTATTTAAATTCATTTGTGTATCAAAAGATATATATTTGAAATATGCCATATGCATCAACATCAATAGAAAAACTTTAAAACTATTACAAATCATTGAAATTAAATAAACTTTTCTTCCTATTATTTTCTCCCTAATTTTTTATTAAAAAACTATTATCAGATAATTCAATCCTATCATATTTCACAATGTATTTTCCGCCACTTCATGGACTCATAACTACTAATCCACTAGTATTCACCACTTCATGGACTCATAACTACTAATCCACTAGTATTCATATGAAGGTCAACAAATGCAAGTGTTGATGGAAGCTTCCATTCTTGAAAGAAGGTTTAATGCTTCATCATATTCAAATCTTTTTGCGCAGTTTTTTAAAACGATGGCTTCCATTTTTTATAAAAGGTTTACTACTTCGTCATATTGAAATTATTTTAAGCAATTTCTTAAAACGACCAGAATATGGTGTAGCATAGGAGAGGCGAAGACAAAAGAGGGTATTTTCCTTTTTTTGGTTTCTTAAATTAAAGATAATTGATAATATGTTGGTAGGATAATTTGTATTGAGGTTAGTTCCCTGTTATCATGAGTTTATTTAATTAATTTGTAATGATGCGAGTGTAATCGATTTTCAATGAGGTGAGTGTGACAATTACTCTAACACTCTTTCTCAAAGGCAACTCGGGGAATCAAACCCGAGGAAGGCTTTGATTCCATGTTGAGGTTTTCCATTACATAAAATCCGCATGCATTAGTAAACTTCCAAAACTTTACTCTTACCTTGAGTAGGAAATTAGTCTCATGTTCCTTGTGGTTAGTCCATGTAATTGATTCCCAATGAGGTGAGTATGACAATTACTCCAACAATTTGGGTACGGTTTAAGATCAAAATTTTCAGCGACTAATGTAACACCTAGGTGCACCAACTAGATATATCAATAGGTTATGACTTAGTAAGAGTTAAGACTAAGGTGTACATAGGGAATCCTACTCTTTGAGCTTTATCATAAGGGCCAAACATTTTCCTTGGAATTAAACCTTGGTGAAAAGTATGCTCCCAACCACTAGAGCTACCAACTCAGGACAAAATAAATTCAATTCAATTATTAAAAAAGTAAATAGTGTGCATAAAGGAATTTAGAATAAAATTGACATGTATTTTGTTTTAATGTAACAGTTGTTGTCCACATGTAGGATGCTTTCACCAAGATTTTGCAAGCCTCAATTGAACCTAAACACCTCACGGGAAATTTTCAAATTTGAAGCACTAGTCAAAATTGAGAGTTTTAATCATTTTAACACAAAATTTTGATACACGGAGAAAATTTTAAACCCTATTTGACATGAAAACCATTGTTTGACAAACTATTTACCAGTAAAATCCCATCCATGCCACCACTTAGAGATTTAACTCCTACTTGTCTTGTGCACATTGAATGAGATTCCTCACCATAAATGTATTTTGGTTAATTGTTAATTAGTTCAATCTTAGATATTTAGTCCAACTAAAATAGTTCCTAGATTAGTGTTTGGTTGAGAGATTTTCTCAACTAAGTGATTGTGTGGTTAAGATAGATTAATGATTAATGTATTTATATGTGTGATTGATATAATGTAAAATGATTTTTTATTTGTGCATTTGGTTTTCTAGATTGGTATTAGAGTCAGTCACTCTGTGGGTAACTCTCTAAGGGAGGGTCCATGATATAATTTGTTGTGGATGTAAATTAAATTAGTGTAGATGTGTGTGAAAAGGTTTGTGTACTTGTTCGATAGGAAAAGAGAATCCACTACATAAAAACAAAACCAGCACTTTATGAGTCATCGGTAATTTTCATGTTGCAAGGCTTGTGTATCAATACCAGCTAGCGCAAAGACCTGTGCATGTGGAGCAATCGAGTTGAGCATTGTGTGGAGTTGTGGAGGAGTCATTGTGTAACCTGTGGAGTGGTTGCACTAATATGCTCATCGATCCAGTTTCTATGCAATTGAAGCGATAGTGGTCTAAAAGCATAAAATTAGATTTGTGGATCGGTCAATGAGTAGCTAACAACTCGGAATTTTTTATTAGATTTTAAGTAAACGACCCAGGAAAGCGTGGATTACAGCTTGTCCTAAGGGTTTGAACCACAATAATTCATTGTCGCAACTGACAATATGATTAGCAAAGTTTATTTCTCTAATCTCATTAGTTTACAATGTTGAATTTCCATGACCTTGGATCTAGGTTAGAGTCTTAAAATCAATCATGCTACCAAACCAAGAATCTCAACCATAAGCTACTTTGCATAGTGAAATATAAACAACAATAAATCACACATGCACAAAATATAGACAACTTTTTACAATTTTGCAACCCAACTTCATTATATTAAACAACATATAATACAACAATCTAGGGCTCCCGTACCAAGGATAATGGCCCTCATACATCCACTCGTACAAGATACAAAACTGGGGGTTGGTGTCAGTCCATCGATAACCAATCTTCCCTCAACAAAAAACTCTGACCATCTCTAGAGTATTGTGGTTGCCCTAGATCTCCACCTACAGGTCTGTGGTAGCCTAGATTTGGGACTGTCCACCCCCAATCGAACCTTCAAACAAGCCCAATCTCTTCTCCTTTCACCTGCATTCACACCTTGCCTTACTCGGCCTTGTTGTGCCATGAGACAGCCCTCCACGTAGTCAAAGATGCACCCAAACTAGCCCTAAACCCTCACATTATTCTATCCTCTTCACCTGTGGAAAAACAAAGGTGTCTCCCTCTTCACCGAGTTGTTATCCCTCCTTAATGTTGCCTTTATTTTGTACCTATGAATGTGAAATAACCTCACATATCACCCTCTATTTTCATCCAAAAGAGGGGTTCCTTCCAATGTCACTCTAGTGTTGTCATGTTGTCGAGGAGGCTTACTAAACTTAAGCCGACCTTAACTCATATGGTGCCAACCCAACATTAGACTTCAAAAATTCATAACTTCTCAAGGACAACTCAAAATCGGATGATTCTCATTGCGTTAGAATTGTCTCTCTGAGAGCTATTATCCTTATTCATCACATGTCGAAGGCTCATCATGGTTTTGGCCCAAACATCTATGGGTGCAAAACCCCAAGTTTGGGTTCCAAGCCCACAAGCCTACTTGTTGTGCTTTGACCTCCATCCCTCAAACACTAGGGCTTGGAGTACCTCCCAAGCTACACAAATCAACACTCCCTCTTAGCAAGGGAGGTACTTCCAAGACTAGGAAGTAACCATCATCCGACGATGACACTAGCCCCTATGGCATCCATTACTACAGCATACCCTGTAGATGAATCCAAAAATCTTGGTAGTGCCTCTGCCTCATCACATCTAAACCTGAAGATCCCAAACCTCCATAGGGTTGCTCCCTCTGAGCCTACATGATCTCCACTGTCTCAATCCTGCAAGCACTCATCCTCCTCGATCAAATACCACACGTGCAAATCCCACCAATCTCGAATATGCAACATCATGATCCAATGAAGACTCTAGCTTGCCAACCTGTAGTCCATCACATGAAGCCCTCTTGATCAACCTGATCTCGTCCATGCCAAAGAAACCCTTGAGCTGTCCCAATCATCCATGACAAATTAATGAAAGTCCATGATCAACAATCTATCCTACAACAAATTGTTGTTCACGAAGCTCACCACCAATCCACCAGAACTCCCATCCCATCTCGCCATGTAACCTTTCAAGACCACATATCCATGTCCTCAGCTAAAACCTCTGCTCCATGATCTAGACACCCACAACTCCCTCTAAGTTTCTTCGTTGTGCACACTCTATTTCACTATCCCTCAAAGTAGCTCAGGCATGCTCCGATACCATGTTGAATTTCCACGACCTTGGGTCTAGGTTAGAGTCTTAAAATCATTGACACTACCAAACCAAGAATCTCAACCATAAACTACTTTTCACAACAACATATAAACAACATTAAATCACACATGCACAAAATATAGACAGCTTTTTACAATTTTTCAACCCAACTTTTTTATATTAAAAAACATATAATACAACAGTCTAGGGCTCCCGTACTAGGGATAATGGCTCTCATACATCCACTAGTACAAGATACAAAATCGGTGCTTGGTGTCAGACCATCGACAACCAATATGCCCTCAACAAGATACTCTGGCCATCTGGATCATGATGTCGACTCTCTCAGCTCCCCTCGGTCATACCCTATACTTTCCTGATTATGCAGTTCTCGACCTGCAACTCCCGCCTCTACCAATTCTCCAAGTCCATCTGCTCACTGAATCTCAGCTATCCAATCTGCTCTCTAGTTGTGTCTTCATCCATCGAGGCCACAACACATCGAGACTCCTGTCGAGTAGTTCACGGCTCCACTTGTGAACAACTCTCAACTACTCACTATTGCTCCTCAGCTACTCAGGGACTTCAGCCCATTATGGTCTTCCTGCACTACTCGGATGAAGACCAACATAGGGCGCGGAGTGTTTCCACCTATCACTGCAAGATGTCCATCTCCCACAATGAACACGGGTCAGGAGGACTGCCCATCATCTGTTGTATATGTCCTTCTCCACACACAAGTCTCGGGCTCTACGAACTGCTCCTGATTGATCATAACCTTGAGCTCAACCAATGCCTCTCCCGCAACTACCTTTGTACATCAAGGTGTTACTCACTGGGCTCCAACTTGGACACTATCACGTTGTCCTCCAGCAGAACATGAGTGCCCAATCATGTCCACGCTTAGTCCACTCTCACGCTACCCTCCAGCAGTCCATGAGAGACATTGTCCATAATGTAGCATCTTCTCCTAGTTAGGGCATCCCAACACTTGGGAAACCCTTACACATGGCTTCCCACAAACTCCACCAATCTGCCCTTTGCTTCTACAATAGAAGAGCTATTGCACAAATCTGGGCACATCAATATGTCCTCACCTAGGACATCCATCCACAGTGCGATCTACTCTAAGTTGGAGCTCGTTCATGCCCAAGGCAACTCCAATAAATGGCTCCCACAGGTTGCAAACTAACCGATCCAATATTGGTCACAACTTGTGAACCAACACAAGGAAAAACTGGAGAAATAACATACCTTTCATCTGTGGTTCACGGACTGAAGTTTGATCACTGGTTAGGGAATCCTTGTAGCCCACAACAGCCTACCCTTTGTGAAAAAACCCTCCACCAAAGACTATGGCCTACTCAAATCTACAAGCCCCTGCTACTCGTTGTCTTGATAGGCACCTACAATGCCTAGATTAGGCTTGTTTAGCCCTCCAAATAGGCACCATAGGTCTGCGGCCTAGTCTCCACAGGTCTTTGATCTCCTTGGCATGTTCTAGCATGAGAACCCATGTCAACTACCCTAGAACAACTTCCCTCGAGTGTGGTTGTCCCTCCTGGAGAGGCCAAGGCAGTTTGTTGTTTCCCTTGCCTCTAAACAAGCCTCAGTCTTCCTTTAAGTATTGCGGCTGCCCTAGATCTCCACTTACAGGTCTGTGGCAACCTATATTTGGGACTATCTAGCCTTAATCGAACCTTAAAACAGGCTGAATCCCTTCTCCTTTCACCTGCGTTCACACCTTGCCTTACTCGGCCTTACTATGTCATGGGATAGCCCTCCACGTTGTCAAAGAGGCACCCAAACCAACCCTAAACCCTCACATTGTTTTGTCCTCTTCTCCTGTGGAAAAGCAGAGGTATCTCTCTCTCCACTGAGTTGCTGTCCCTCCTCCTTAAAGTTGCCTTGATGTTGCACCTTTAGATGAGAAATAACCTCACATATCAACCTCTATTTATATCCAAAAGAGGGGCTCCTTCCAACGTCACTCTAGGGTTGTTCATCTGTTAAGGAGGCTTACTAAACTTAAGTCGACCTTAACTCATATGGTGCCAACCCAACATTAGAATTTAAAAATTCATAACTGCTCAACAACAACTCAGAATGGGATGATTCTAATTGCATTAGAATTTTTTCACCAAGAGCTATCATCCTCATCAATCACATGTCGAAGACTCATTGTGATTTAAGCCCAAACATCTATGGGTGAAAAACCCCAAGCTTGGGTTTTAAGCCCACAAGCCTACTTGTGGCGCTTTGACCTCCATCCCTCGAACACTAGGGCTTGGAGTACCTCCCAAGCTACGCAAATCAACATATAATACGTGTACATATTGTTACATGGAAGCGGCGATTGAGTAGGTCAAGAATCGCTGACAAAAGCAGATCTAAATCTGAGGCCAAAAGTTGCTTGAGGAATTTACAATAACGGTTCAACGAGCATAATATATCCTCTAGGTGACACTTGAAGTCTGTCAATATCATCAAACACCGAAGTTAAAGCCCGCACTGAAGCATGGAGTGGACTTTAGCGCAATCACTAGTGCTGAGAAGCTATGTTTTGATTTTTTTCTTGTGAGATGCCAGGGACAAGATGATCAACGACATGAATTGTCCAACAATTGCAATCTCAGGCTTGAAATCTTCCATATCAACAGAAGGTTGGAAAACATCTGCGTTTGATTCCAATCTTGGATTAGAGGTCAACGTGTCGCTGAAGCAACATGCTTTATCACGGATTTCTAACAAGATAAAATTTAGCCTTATGTTAATAGCCAACAAGGAATCTCTTTTGCTCAATTACTTTGGCCTTCGGTGGTTTCTTTATTCTAAAGTTATTAGTGGTGACCTATGGAATTATGGTATTATTATATTATTTTTAAATAGGATAAATTTGTGTGTAGATTAAATGTATGTGATGATGAACTTAACAATCAGATAAAAAGGTCATTTTGTAAAACCGACTCTAGATATATTCCATATCTAGACGGTTTCCCTAGATAACTGGAGAGTACAACAGTTGGTACCCATGTATCGGTGGATGGGAGCTCGTCCACAAAATGACAAGTAGTTCAATTATTCCAAACATGTCATTGATTTTGTCTGAAGCAACTATTTTAAGAGATCTAATGGTGTAAAACTTAATATAGATGATTGCCCAGATAGTTTGGCAGTTGTGGATCTAGGGAAGGATCCCTCATTTGTTGAAGACGTGGGAGTGGTCTTTTTGTGAGGTTATGCGAAAGCTTGGCATGTTATTTAGTAATTGACTTCGGGAGATCCGTGATTCGTGACTTCGAGAGTGGAACTTGAATATTCAATTTGCGGACTACACCTTTACGAGGATTATGAGACAACTTGATGGAGTTAGCTCTATGAGATTTTGAAGATGTTTAAAAAACTAATGAAAATTTTGCAGACAAGAAGATCAAACACAAGTACTCGTTAAGGGAGGGACTTGGAGATTTAACTCCTACTTGTCTTGTGCACGTTGAATGAGATTCCTCATCATAAATGTAATTTGGTTACTTGTTAATTAGTATCTCAGATATTTAGTCCAAATAAAATAGTTCTTAGATTAGTGTTTGGTTGAGAGATTTGTTCAACTAAGGGATTTTGTGGTTAAGATAGAATCTCTATCTTAGACCAATGATTAATATATTTATATGTGTAATTGATATAATATAAAATGATTTTCTGTTTATTCATTTGGTTTTCTTAATCCACCTACCTTTGAACTCTGAAATAATAACTCACTAAACCCAAAATCAACGATTTTACACATCATAGATATGATATGTATTTCTTATACCGCACACATACCAGCTAACCGAAGGAGAAGGCAATGATGTTTTACTGTATGGGTGAATAGCACACTGTGGATCAGGGAGAGAATAGATGCATAAGGGCTACTTTGAAATTTCCATAGGTTTTATGGCTGGAATTTAGCCAAAAAGATGTGAGCAAATCTTGATTTGTGTTGTTTAAACTGGTTTTTTGACTGTATATATGAATTCAATACTCTCAAAAATATTTAAGGCATTTTGATTGTGAAGAGTTCAGTTGTCAAATTTATAATTTCAATGAATCCATGTTAGATTCTAGACAAATTAGATTAAAAAATAAACAAAAAAATGCCAAAAAAATCCATTTAAAAAATATTGATTGGCTTGGGCACCTGATTGTACATTTATGATTTCCAATAATACACTCGACTCTGTATTTTTTTTCTAATTTACGAGCTTGTTGATCTTGAAAGTGAACAAAGCTCAGAGGAGTTAGATGCGGTGTTTATTCTCAACTTTTAAAGAACCTCACATCCAACATTTTGAAAGTACGCAAAGTTTAGAGGACCGATTCAATGTGATGTCCAATCTCTCAGATTTTAAAGAACCTCCTCTGCATGCGCAAAAATAAAAGAGATTACAGCATCTTGAAGATGTGAAAGTTCAAAGAAGTCATTCGATGCATTGTATAACCTCTGAACTTTTAAAGAATCCCTGCGGTGCCCAAAATTAAAGGAGATTACAGCACATACGGAAGAAGAGGAGTAAGAATGTCATTAATGGAAGTAGTAGAAGAAGCACTTCATATGAACTAGAGGGTTGAAGCCCTACTTTTTGGGCGATTAATGGCATTTATGGCCTTCTTTTAGGGTAAGCAGTGAAACTTCGATGTATTAACAACCATTCGAATTTTCTTTTCGCGGAAGTCATCAGATTTAACTCTTTATATAATATTAACTCTTTATATAATTAATAAAATTATACTTTAGTTAATATTTATGATTTTAATATTTTAGTAAATAAAGTAAGTTGTTTAATACTTTATTATAAATCCATATTTATTTAAGTTTATCAACCATTTAATTTATAAAATTAAGCTATTTTTATTTAAATTAAATATGGAAAACATAAATAATAATAATAATGTAACCCAAAAATAATAACTACTATGAAATCACAAAATACAAAAACAAACGACAACTATTATGAAATCACGAAATCCAAAAACAAATTGGCCAGAAGCATGATGGAAGATGGAAAAAGGAAACCCTAAGAAATGATGTAAGCACATACACTTTGAGAGAGGAAAGACATGTTTTTAGGTTTACTTACTAGCAATTGCCCCTATAGGTGCAAAGGTACACTGAAGAAATAGAAGATTTTAGAAAATCTTCTCGCCACGAATAAAGTCCACTATTAAATTCATGCACATATGGCATGTTAAACTCGCTAATACAAAATTGATGAGATTACCTTTTTGCTGTTCACATTCCGTGCATGAGCACAAAAAAAATACAATCAAAGAAATATGAAAAAAAACCAATATATCATTCTTTTCCATTTGACTCCACCACATAGTTTAGCAGAGTTTGCTACATAACATTGAAATGCAAATGAAAAACCCACCAAATAACACTAATTCACTTTCCATGGAAATTGAAAAACATTATAAATGTAAATCCTTATAAGAGTTTTCACAAAAATCCAACACATAAATTATTTAAATGAGTATTCCCAAAACAATAATCTGTCATTATAAGTAACATCATAGAGATGTCATTATAAGTAACAACATAAAGATGATTAAGTAACTAAAAGAAAAGATTGTTATATAATAATATATAAAAATATCTTTATAAGAGTTTTCACAAAAAAACCCACACATGAGTATTCCCAAAACAATAATCTATCATTATAAAAACACACATAAATTATTTAAATTGACTTCAAAGTTACATTGTTAGGCCACATGGTGAGTGCCAAATAATACCGTCATCATTCATACACAGAATATTACTAAGCAGCGACCACCTCAAAACTCCATTCAAGAGGGTAATTACTTTACTCAGTTGCACTCTGTAAATCTTATCCTTGGTTCCAAGATGGAAATTTGTTAGAATATTAGCAAAATGATAGGAGATGCGTCTAATTCGTTGGCATAAGAAAGATTGGTGATAAATGTTGGCCACTAGAGCCTTTAAATGACGAATGAAGATACCAATCACTGTATAATGTGAATGTGAATTGTAAACATCTAAAATTTGAGAAGCTTAAGAAATGAAAAAAATATGTAGTAGATTATTGAGACAAAAAGCCCATGCAAAAGAATATATGATATGACAATAACGTAGGTTACAATTACAATGAATAACAAATGTGTCTAACTAGGGCACACAATCAACATTCAAAAGAAGTTTTTTCAAGTTAATTATTGTTTTCGAAAGATCTAGCATCTTATTTAGAAGTATTTTTGTTGAAATGGAAATCTTTATGAAAGAATTTAATGGACATAACTTCCATATTCATAAATAGTCAATGGAACTAAGCCCAAATGCACGTGATGGGAAAAATAACAGTATGGTATAATGGGGATGACAAAGCCAAATCGATCCTCGGGTTTAGCATGACTAACTCTAAGTTGGTACATCCTTTATTTAAAAACAGAAAAAAAAAGAAGAAGGATTGAAATGAATAGTAATATTAATTGCATTTAAAGAAAGTTGTGGTTGCACTATACAATGAGATAATACAATTTAAAACAACATGGTTTGGCCTCAAAGGTTCGATATTGCCAAAAGAATTGATAAGGCCTTACATATAATTTGCATGGTTCTTACATTTTTCACCATAAAACAAAAAAACCTACAGTTGTATATTCTAATGTACTGGCTTAGCAAGCTGCAAAAGTAATGATTGGTGAAACATAGAAACCTGGACTATTTAGTGGAAACTTGCTCATTGTGGGTTTCTTGCTTGACAGGTATTTCAGATTCTAAATCTACTTCTTCATATTCCATCACTTCCCAAGTCTCTTGAATTGTGTCTTCTTCCTTGATCTCGGCATTGTAAGATCCAATTGAACCCTTTGGAAGTGAAATTATGGAATTGGTGCTCTTGACCAGTCTTGAGATTAATTAAGTTTGCATGTTATGGATTGCTACAAGCCTCCCAATTTGTTTGCCATATGTGTTTGCTCTGTATGGCTACCTTAGCTTGAAATTCTACATTTTTTTACTAGTTGAGATTGTTATTGAGAGGACACCCTATCACTAAGATGTGAATAGCCACTTGGGAGACCCTTGGATCGTCACACTACCCTCCTCATTACCTTATGAAAATTGGCAAGTTCACATGGGTACATCTACAAGGACGTATGTGACCATCCATCCTGTATAAAGAATATTGCAAGGACGTAAGTGACCATCCATTATGTATAAAGAAAAATTCCATTCTACAGAGGTGTTGCAAGTTAGAATACCCTATGTGCCTGGAATTGATAGAGCCAAATGTCTTAGCTCCACAGTGGATCCTAGAAACCCAATTTTTCACAGAACCACAGAGCGAAATCTGTTGGAGAAGAGCTAAATTTGCAATCAAAATTGATGAGGCACCACCCAGATTTAGAAGCAACACCTTCAAAGGGAATAGGATCATCACCAAGGCTCATCCATTCCATTGTCTTATTGAGACTTAGAAATATTGCAAATAAAACCTTACTCTTTGGCGAGACATGATTTATCCCACCTTTGTTCCAAGAGACCATCCCACCTCTAATGGTAACTCCCTCTTAACCAAACATGATGAAGTGTATGAATGAGGGAAATAATAGTCCATATCAAATGAGTTAAGGAGTAACTTGCTTGTTGAGATGTTGAAGAATGGAGTAAAACTAGAAAATTGGAGCCTTTAAACAAAATTTAACACAGTTACATAGTATAAGTAGCTCTATAATTTAAGGCTACACTACAATGTATCTACTTTGTACACCACAATCACACGCTACATATTCTTTTGCTATTTAGAATCATTAATATTGGAAGAAGATTGTAAGTTCACTCTAGCTGCTTCAGGAGGTAAACATCGCTTTGAGAAGTATGTTGTAATACCCTTATTTTTCCTTGTTGGAGTATATGTCACTTCTGAAGTAGATCTACTTTGCACTCCACAATCGCACGCTACATATTCTTTTGCTTTTCAGAACCATCAGTATTGGAAGAAGATTGTAAGTTCACTCTAGATGCTTCAGGAGGTAAACATCACTTTGAGAGGTATGTTGTAATACCCTTAAATTTCCTTGTTGGAGTTTTTGTCACTTCCAAAGCATTTAGTTTTGGTGTACTTGTTTTGAAGTGTTCATCTACTAGATATAACACTCACATGAAGGCAACATACTCAATTTTTCAAGAACCTCCTTTTATTGACAGGCAAACTATCATTCAAAACTTCTTCCCAGTCATTCGTAAGGTTCTTTTCCATGAACTCATGATCTTACTCATCACTATAAGTTCCCTTTTTTCTTGTAGAGGATTGAACTTTTGACAAGGCTACAGCTTTAGTAGATGCCCCCTGTAAATGAAGTTCATTGAACAATGCAACTTTGGGTTTACACCAGATACCCCAACATAGGTGCCTCTGTGCAAAAACTCGCCAATTAATATCATGTCAAGCTTCCAAGTGGGAACAACAACCTTCAAGCCCCCGAATAGTAATACTAATTGCATTAAAAGAAAGTTGTGGTTGCACCGTACAATGAGATAATACAATTTAAAACAACAGGGTTTAGCCTCATAGGTTTGATACTGCCAGAAACTTGTTAAGGCCTTGCCTATAATCTGCATGGTTCTTACATTTCTCACCATAAAACAGAAAAACCTATAGTTGTATATTCTGATGAAATAGCTTAGCAAGCTACAAAATTACTGATGACACACCCTTCCACTGACGTGGATGTTGCGTGGCAGCTATACCACGTGACATTCACGCGCAGCCACTTAAAAGGTTTTGGGGAGGTTTAATGAGGCTTTAATGCCTCCACCGTTCACAAGGTTCTGGAGTTTCGCGTCAGCTCTATGGTTTTGGGTGAAACCCTTTCCTAGTCATTCACTTGCCCTATTGGTAACCAAGTTGCTCTGTCCGCTATAGGGTTTGATTCCTGGTTTTGGCTATGGCACTCAGCCCTCCTTCGTTCGCTGGCTCCATCACATTCTCCCTGCTATGTTTTCAATCTGAAGGCGGTCTGAAACTATAAAGCCTTATTTGATTTACAATTTGCTGGCTTGATCTATTTGGATATGTAGCTCGACTGTTAAATCACTGTTCTGGTTTCTCTGACATGTTCTCGGTTTGTTTACTCTGGCGATTATCCAGTTTCTTCCATAGGTATCCTTCTTCTCCAGTTTCATTTTTTTTATGCTATTGTATCTCTTGTTGACATTGTTGCTCCTTGTGAGCTATTGCATATGTGTATAGCTTTGTGGCCGTGGCTCTCTGGTTTTTGATGGGGCTCTTGATTTCCGCTCCCTTCTTGGCGTTGATGTTGGTTCAAGGTTTGTTCAAACCCTATTGACACTCAGGTAACCACAAGGCTATTGATTTTTGTCGTTGCTTCTTTCTGTTATGTTTGCTTTCTGTTTCGACAGGCTATGTTGCCCTAACTTACATGTTAGTTGTGCTATGCAGGTGGCTCATGTGCTGGTGTCGAGGGCTCGGACTTGGTGGCTTGCCGTGTCTCTAGTATTCGGTCTCAGCCCTTGTTTGAAATGGGTAGGACCATTCCCTTCAGTGTCCCCTGGTGCCTATTTGAGGCTGTTGTTTGTCGAATTAATTTATAGTTGTCTTATCTGTAGGCTATGTAGGATTGTCGTTCTTTTCTTCAGGTCTTCACCACTGTATTCTGTAGTCAGTCTTGCAGTTCTTATATTTTTGTAGTGGTCGCAGTCTTTATATCTAGCCCTATAGTCTAGCCTCTATTCTCGTTCTTGCTTGGTCATGTTGACCGAGGGTTTCTAGTCCTTTCTCCTACAGATGAGAAGGGACTCGAAGAAACCTGGAACTAGGTGTCTATATATTGAATGTAAATATGGAAAAGCAGGGAACTTGAAATACTAATTCTCTTTGACAATTATTTGTGTAATGTTTTCATTACATGTAAGCACATTTAGATTAAAAAAAATTTTGTTACTGAATGTTAAATTGTTTTGGTCTGCGAGTACCTTTGATTATGCATGGTAAAAAGTCGATTTATGGGTATGCGCACAGTTCCTGTTTTCCTTCCTCGCTCCTAGTTGTTTATGCTGGCACAATCTTCATATTCGTTCTCCTTTTATAGTTTGCACACATGCACATCTACAGAAAATGATTCATGAAACAGTGTTTTTGATTACCTGAAAATAACAATGTTTGTTCTTCTGGTTTACGCTTGACAGCAAACTTTTACAATCTCAATATGTTTCTATTTTTCTCTATCTGGGCAGCAACCCCGTGCCTTATATGAAATGTCTTTTTTAATATTTCAGGTAGCCTCATTCAGTTGAGGAACTACCTGCGGTTACATTGCACTGTTAGATTTCCTGTTAGGTTGTCAAACTTTTTTTGTTTTGTTAAACTCACGTTCAGAACTAAAAAGAAATAGAAACAAAGAAAAGAAATTTACAATGGTTGTAACAACCTTCTTTGAAAAAAAAGTTAACAGTAAAATAAATCAAAGTGAAATTTTCTGGAAGGTGCTTTAGGCAGCCTGTCCACCTGTCGCCTCGCCATTGGATGCTCCTGCATGAGGCTCCCAGGGTGAAAGAATCTCATGGCTCCTTTCCATGAGCTCTTCAATTGTATATCCGGCGCGTTGAATCTGTCTGAAATCCATCTAGGTGTTGTCCTCTATCAGACAGCCCTTCCACTTGACCAAGTACTACAAGTACTCCTTCCGGTGTGTCTGCCAAGCTACCTGAGTGTCCAGTATTTGGTCAATCTCTAAAGGCTTGGTTGTGGGCAGCTGCTTGATCCATGTCCCTATCTCTTCGTCTCCCTGGGTGTCCCGTGTGTGACAGTTTGAATCTTCCTATGTGTCTGCAGAAACATAGGGGTATAGGTCTGCGACATCGAAAACGGGCGAGATCCCAATCCCTGATGGTAATTGCAGTTTGTAGGCATTTGCAGAGAATTTTCGTAAAATTCGGCAAGGCCCTATCCTTTTGAATTTCAACTTATTGTACGCTCCTTTGGGGAACCTTTCCTTTCATAGATGCGCCAGTACCAAATCTCCTATATCAAACTGCACTTCCCGGCGCTTCAAATCTACCTTTTGTTTATATTTTTGACTGTTGTTCTGTAACTTAGCTTTTACCTGCTCATGAAGTTCACCAATCATCTTGGTGAATTCTTCTCCTTCAGCACTCTTCCGTTCCGACTGACCCAGCTCTTGTAATTTGTGCACTCCTCGAGGGTGCATGGCATATAGGATTTGGAAAGGGCTTCTGCCTGTGCTCCTGTTTAGAGAGTCGTTATAAGCTAACTCTACCTGGGCGAGTACGCGATCCCACTGTTGTGAATTCTCTCTAATGAGGCTACATAGAAGATTTCCCAGACTTCGGTTTACCACTTCAGTTTACCCGTTGTTCTGTGGATGATACACTGAATTGAAATTCAGTTTAGTGTCCAATTTCTTCCATAAAGTCTGCTAGAAATGACCTGTAAACTTCACGTCCCTATCTGAAAGAATAGATGTCGGTAAGCCATGTAACCTGATAATTTATGTAAAGAATAGGTGGGCTACATGCGTGGCATCGCTGGTCTTCTTGCAAGGGATAAAATGCGCCATCTTTGTAAAGCGGTCCACCACTACCATAATTGAATCGTATCCTTTCTGTGTCCTTGGCAAACCCAAAACAAAATCTAAACTAACCGAATCCCAAGGTTTGTTTGGAACAAGCAATGATGTGTATAATCCCGCATTCTAACTATGTCCCTTTGCCAGTTGACACATCTTGCATCTAGCTACATATCGTTGCATGTCTCGACGCATCCTAGGCCAATAATAAAAATGACTTACTTGGTCCAATGTCTTGTCTACGCCAAAATGTCCGGCTAGACCTCCATTGTGCTTCTCCTAGATTAGATTTTCCCTCATTGAACACTCTGGAATGCACAACTGTCCACCCTTGAACAACAATCCTTCCTGCAAGTTAAAATCTAACCACAAGCTGTTGTCCCTCAACAACGAATTCTGGTAAGCTTCGTATGCTTCACGAAAATCTGCATATGTCTCGTATAGATCCTTAAGATGCTCAAAACCCAACACCTATATTCTCCTCTCCTGCATGATCAAACTTCTCCGACTTAGTGTGTCTGCCACCTTATTGGCCTATCCACTGATGTGATTTAACACAAACGTGAAACTTTGGAAATATTCCACCCATTTTGCATGTTTGTGGTTTAATTTGTACTACTACATAATATATTGCAGAGCAGAATTATCCGAAAATAGGATGAATTCATTTCCCAACAAATAGTGTCTCCAATATTTCAGTGCTTGTACTACTGCGTAGAATTCCTTATCATAGTATGAATATTTCTGTCTTTTCTCATTCAATTTTTCACTAAAATAGGCCACCGATTTATCCTCTTGACTCAGTGCTGCCCCAATGGCTGTCCCACTGGCATCGCAACGAACTTGAAAAAGTTTGTTAAAATCCGACAACCGTAAAACAGGGCGTTCAGTAATTTTTTTTTATAGCAGCTGAAAACTCTTTTCAGCTGAATCAGTCCAATGAAATGGCTGATTGGCCTTCTTGAAAATCTCTACCATGGGCGTGCAAATACCGCTAAAATCCCTTATAAACTTCCTGTAAAAACTTGCTAGCCCATGAAAACTTCGTACTTGAAATAAACTCTTTGGGGATGGCCAGTTGACTATGCCTGCAATCTTTTCTGAATCCATCTTCAATTCATTTTCTGAGATCATGAACCCCAAGTAAATCAATTCCTTCTTGAAAAACGTGCATTTCTTCAAATTTAACAACGATTTCTTTTGCTGTAATTTTTCTAAGACACACCTGATGTGTCTGAAATGTTCCCCCTTGGTCTTACTGAAAAATAAGAATATCGTCCAAGTATACAATAACGAACTTCCCGATGTATTCTTTCAGCATTTCGTTCATCAAGCACATGAACGTACTACGTGCATTACTCAATCTGAATGGCATGACCAGCCATTCATACAGGCCCTCGTTGGTCTTAAAAGCAGTCTTCCACTCATCGCCTTCTCGAATCCATATCTGATGATAACCACTTTTCAAATCAATCTTGGAAAAGTAAGCTGCTCCACATAAACAGTCCATCATATCGTCCATGCATGGTAAAGGAAACCTGTACCTAATAGTAATCTTATTAAATGCTTGGGAATCGGTACACATTCGCCACTCCCCTCCTTTCTTGGGAGCCAAAAATGTTGGTACTGCACACGAACTTAGGCTTTCTCGAATCAATCCCTTATCCAACAATTCTTGTACCTGTTTTCTAATCTCCTCATTGTCTTTCGGACTCATGCGATAAGCGGCTTTGTTGGGTAAGCTAGCTCCTAGTATAAAATTGATATGGTGGCTGATACTCCGTTTGGAGGTAACTTATCTAGCAATTCGTCCGCTACTATATCGCTGAATTCATGCAACATATCTTGGATTTCTTCCAGTAAATCCTTAATTTCAGTATGAACTAACACTGGCCTTAGCCTCCATACGACTGCAAATTTAATCTCTTCATCTCCCAACTGTTGTAGGAACTCTTTCCTCCCTAGCAACAAGGCTTTCAACCCACTACTTTCTGTTGTAGCTTCTTCCTTCATGGGCACCCATGTGTGTTTGACCCCATCTTTCACAAACTCATAGCAATTTGTTTTTCCATCGTGTACCACCTTCTTGTCATACTGCCGAGGTCTTCCCAGCAGTATATGGCATACATCCATCAGCATAATGTCACATGTCACTTTATCGTTATATTTGCCAATATGAAATTCCACCTCACACTACTCGTCAACAAGCAATTGGTGTCCTTTTGGTAGCTAAGACACCCGATATGGAGTTGGGTGTTTGAATCGCTTCAGGCCCAGCTTTTCCACCATCTCTGTGGCTACCAAATTGTCTGTGCTTCCACTATCGATAATCAATTTACAACACTTCCCCTACGACTTACACACAGTTCGGAAAATAGCTTTCCGCTGTGTCGGATCAACAGATTCTTTAGTTGGCTTCAATAAAACTTTATTTAGTACCAAGGCTTCACCTGTTTCAGGCATGTTCTCCACTTCTTGAGGTGGGGCCTCGGTCTCCTCAGGCTGAGCAACATATGCCCCCCTTTGTCTTGCCTGATCACTTTCAGGACATTCAAACGATCTATGCCCCCATTTGTGGCACTTGTAACACTGGTAGGCATCTCCTCTGCCTCTGCCATTACCTCTACCTCGCTGGTAAGGCCTGCCTCCCCTAATGTTACCCTCTTCATCTGTTGACCCTGCAGCTTTTGAACTGCTGCCTTCATCATTACTGCTGGCAGTTCTACCTCTACCATAGGACTATCACCGTCCTCATCCGGAACCACAACCTCTCCTCGCATTCTGCTTTCTGTTAAGTTTTTCTTCCACTTTTAAAGCACTTTGATATGCTTCTTCTACAGATCTGGGAGAGAGAATGTTGATCTCGTCCAATATCTCCATCCGCAACCCATTCACAAACCTCACAGTTTTCTCTGGGTTGTCCTAGACATAACCTGCAGGCAAATTTACTCTATAAAACTCCTCTATGTACTCTTTTATAGTCATTGACCTTTGTTTCAGATTTTGTACCTGTCTATGCAGCGCAATCTGATAATCTTTAGGTAAAAATTTACCCTTCAACTTGGCCACCATCCTGTCCCACTTCTTAATCGGTGGTTTGTTGGATCTTTTTCGCTCCGCTTGCACACTGTCCCACCACAATGCGGCATGCCCCTTCAACTTCGTAGCTGCAAACCTAATCCTCTTTTCATCATTGATCTCTTCACACTCGAAGTATTTATCTAACTTGCTAATCCAATCTAGAAGCAATTCAGTAGATAGGCTGTCATCATAATTTGACAGTTCAAGTTTCGGTTTGCTGTTTGCTAACAGGACGAATTTCAACAATCTTATTTCTGGCCCTTCCTCTTCAGACCCATCTGTTGTAGCTATAGTCTCTGCATCATTGTCATCTCCATCCTCTGGTTCTCTATGCCTTCCTGCCTCCACTGCTGCTAGCTGGGCACTTAGGATCCTGATTTCTTTACGGAGTCCATCTTCGGCTGCTCTCCGAACACCCCTTCCTCTTCCTCTTCTTCCTACCTCCATAATTAAACTTTATTCCCTAAGGAAAGAACTGCTCTGATACCAAAAATTGATGACACACCCTTCCGCTGACACGGACGCTACGTGGTAGCTATACCACGTGATATTCACGCGCAGTCACTTAAAAGGTTTTGGGGAGGTTTAATGAGGTTGTAATGCCTACACCGTTCACAAGGTTCTGGAGTCTCGCGCCGGCTCTATGATTTTGGATGAAACTCTTTCTGGGTCATTCACTTGCCCTATTGGTAACTCGGTTGCTCTGTCCGCTATGGGGTTTGATTCTTGGTTGTGGCTATGGCACTCGACCCTCCTCTGTTCGCTGGCTCTGTCACATTCTCCCTGCTATGGTTTCAATTTGAAGGCAGTCTGAAACTGTAAAGCCTTATTTGATTTACTGTTTGCTGACTTGATCTATTTGTATATGTAGCTTGACTGTTAAATAAATGTTCTAGTTTCTCTGACAGGCTCTCGGTTTGTTTGCTCTAGTGATTATCTAATTTCTTCCACAGGTATCCTTCTTCTCCGCTTTCACTTTTTTTATGCTACTGTATCTCTAGCTGACATTGTCGCTCCTTGTGAGCAATTGCAGATGTGTATGGCTCTGTGGCTGTGGCTCTCTGGTTTTTGTTGGGGCTCTCGATTTCCACTCCCTTCTTGGCGTTTCTGTTAGTTCGGGGTTTGTTCAAACCCTCTTGACACTCAGGTAACCACAAGGCTATCGATTTGTTGTTGCTTCTTTCTGTTATGTTTGCTTTCTATTTCGACAGGTTATGCTACCCTAACTTACGTGTTCGTTGTGTTGTGCAGGTGGCTCATGTGCCGGTGTCGAGGGCTCGGACTTGGTGGCTTGCCGTGTCTCCAATATTCGGTCTCAGCCCTTGTTTGAAATGGGTAGGACCATTCCCTTAAGGGTGCCCTGGTGCCTATTTTAGGCTCTTGTTTGTCGAATTAATTTACAGTTGTCTTCTCTGTAGGCTATGTAGGATTGTCGTTCTTTTCTTCAGGTCTTCACCACTGTATTCTGTAGTTAGCCTTGCAATTCTTATAGTTTTGTAGTGGTCGCAGTCTTTATATCTAGCCCTGTAGTATGGCCTCTATTCTCGTTCTTGCTTGGTCATGTTGACCGAGGGTTTCTAGTCCTTTCTCCTACAGATGAGAAGGGACTCGAAGAAACCTGGAACTATGTGTCTATATATGGAATGTAAATATGGAACAATAAGGAACTTGAAATACTAATTCTCTTTGACAATTATTTGTGTAACGTCTTCATTACATGTAAGCAGATTTAGATAAAAAAAATTATGTTACTGAATGTTAAATTGTTTTGGTCTGCGAGTACCTTTGATTATGCACGGTAAAAAGTCAATTCTAGGTATGCGCATAGTTCCTGTTTTCTTTCCTCGCTCCTAGTTGTTTATGCTGGCACAATCTTCATATTTGTTCTCCTTTTATAGTTTACACACATGCACATCTACAGAAAATGATTCATGAAACAATCTTTTTGATTACCTGAAAATAACAATGTTTGTTCTTCTGGTTTACGCTTGACAGCAAACTTTTACAATCTCAATATGTTTCTATTTTTCTCTATCTGGGTAGCAACCCCGTGCCTTCTATGAAATGTCTTTTTTAATAGTTCAAGTAGCCACATTCAGTTGAGGAACTACCTGCGATTACATTGCACAGTTACATTTCCTGTTATGTTGTCAAACTAATTTTTTTTTGTTAAACTCACGTCAGAACTAAAATGAAACAGAAATAAAGAAAAGAAATTTACAATGGTTGTAACAACATTCTTGGAAAAAAAAAGTTAACAGTAAAATAAATCAAAGTGAAATTTTCTGAAAGGTGCTTTAGGCAGCCTGTCCACTTGTCACCTCGCCATTGGATGCTCCTGCGTCAATTACTAATTGATGAAATAGAAAAACCTAGACTATTTAGTGGAAACTTGCTCACTGTGGATTTCGTGCTTGACAAGTATTTCAGATTCTTAATCTACTTCTTCATATTCCATCACTTCCCAAGTTTCTTGAATTGTGTCTTCTTCCTTGATCTCAACCTTGTATGATCCAATTAAACCCTTTGGAAGTGAAATTATGGAATTGGTGTTCTTGACTAGTCTAGAGATTAAATAAGTTTGCATGTTATGGATTGTTGCAAACCTCCCAATTTGTTTGCCATATTGTTTGCTCTGTATGGCTACCTTAGCTTCCAATTATGCATTTTTTACTAGTTGAGATTGTTATTGAGAGGACACCCTATTGTTGAGATGTGAACAATGACTTGGAGAGACCCTTGGCCTATCACACTACCCTCCTCATTACCTTATGAAAATTGGAAATTTCACATGGGTACATTTGCAAGGACGTAGGTGACCATCCATTCTATATAAATGGATTCCATTCTACAGAGGTGCTGCAAGTTAGAAGACCCTGTGTGCCTGGATTTGATAGAGCCAAACACCTTAGCTCCATAGTGGATCCTAGAAACCCAATTTTTCATAGAACCACGAAGCAAAATTTGGTGGAGAAGAGCTAAATCTGCAAGCAAAATGGATGAGGCACCACCCAGATTTAGAAGAAACACCTTCAAAGGGAATAGGATCATCACCAAGGCTCATCCATTCCATTGTCTTGTTGAGCCTTAGAAACATTGCATATAAAACCTTGCTCTTATCCCACCTTTGTTCCAAGAGACCATCCCACCTCTAATGATAACTCCCTCCTGACCAAACATAATGAAGTGTAAGAATGAGGGAAATAATAGTCCTTGTCAAATGAATTAAGGAGTAACTTGCTTGTTGAGATGTTGGAGAATGTAATAAAATTCATAAAATTGAAGCCTTTAAACAGAATTTAACATAGTTACATAGTATGAGTAGCTCTATCATTTATGGCTACACTATAGTATATCTACTTTGCACTCCACAAGCTCGCGTTGCATATTCTTTTTCTTTCTGAACCATCAGTATTGGAAGAAGATTGCACGTTGACTCCATCTACTTCAGGAGGTAGACATCGCTTTGAGAGGTATGTTGTAATACCCTTAATTTTCCTTGTTGGAGTATCTGTCACTTCCAAAGCTTTCAGTGTTGGAGCTTTTGTCACTTCCAAAGCATTTCGTTTTGGTGTAATTGTTTTGAAGTGTTCATCTACTGGATATAACACTCACATGAAGGAAACATACTCAATTTTTCAAGAACCTCCTTTTATTGACAGGCAAACTGTCACTAAAAACTCCTTCCCAGTCATTCGTAAAGTTATTTTCCATGAACTCATGATCTTCAACATCACTATAAGTTTGGTTTTTGCTTGTAAAGGATTGCACTTTTTCCAAGGCTACATCTTTAGCATATGCCCCTGCAAACGAAGTTCATTGAACAATGCAACTTTGGGTTTATGTCGGATACCCCAACGTAGATGCTTTTGTGCAGAAACTCGACAATTAATATTGTGTCAAGCTTCCAGGTGGGAACAACAACCTTCAAGCCCCCGAATTGACTCAACGACCTCTTCTTTGCTACCCATAACTCTTGGTTTCTTTCTTTAGAGACCGTGTAGATATCCCTTGGAGAATCTTCTCCGTGGATTTGATCTATCTCCTCCTCTCCAATATACAGATCCTTGAAATGGTTGAATGCTTCCCCTATGATTGCCTCATAATCAATCAACTTCTCTCTTTTTTCCGTAACAATTTATCTAACAATGTTTTTGAGTAATTTGGATTTTGTTCGTTTGTGGAAAAAGGATGTTTTCTTATCCCTAGAATGCATCCATAAAACTATAGTTTTGAGTTGCCAGTTTTCTTCCCTTCGGTTGGTTTGTTGAAGTTTTAATGATTGGTTCCTATCTTGCAAGTTAAACTCCTAGGGAATATGCATCCAATGGCTAAACCCTTTCGACGCTCACAACAAAATATTGCAAAACATAGCAAACACTAACCTGTTAATTAAAATCGCGGCATTTGACCTGAGGAACAAAGCTGTCATGGGAAGAACCACAACGAGGCAAAGAAGTGTAAGGAAATTGTAATTCAGCCATTCAAATGCATCCAGGAGAATGTTCTCAGGCTTCATATCACACATCCAGGAGAATGTAATGTTTACAGGTTTGATATCGCAGTGAATGATGCAGTCTCTACAATTATTGTGCAGAAAAAGAATTCCCAGCGCAGTATCCAAGGCAACGTAGTTGCTGGTTTTCCAGTCATGAATATGGTTTCATGGCTGACCTTTTAGCCTGGAAAAGAGAGAGGAATTCAATGACCCATAGGGCATCCATCAATGGCATGGAGGTCAAATTGATGCCCAATGTCTTCAACAACAGAGAGCCAGTTTAAGTCGGCAAGCAATATTTGTTATGCTTATAGGATATTTAATACCGGAAAGAATACAGGGTCTCTGCATGGTCAACCTAGAGTACATCTTTACATTCGCATGGGCACGAACACGTCAAGCCATATTTACCAGGCCATGAAATTTACCGTACTCGATTGTCATCTATCCAACCATTCGACTATAAGTGATGCAACTATCTATCCAACATTTCCGGCGACCGGCTGCCGAAGATCTCCGGCCTGCCTTTGGCCCACCATTGATACAGGTGGTAGACAAGACCTGCGTTTAAAGCATTCAATGCTCGGCTGTGGACCAAGGATTTCAAATTTAAGAATTGGGCGGGAAATTTCTGCAACAGCTTGTTGAATAAAGACGCGATGGTGCTCTGTTTAATTTTCATTTTCATTTTCATTCTGCGATGATAAACCCAGCCTCTCATGTACGCACAGGATCGGCACCTTCAGCTTGTCGAAATACAAAGGGTCGTTATCAGAGAGCTGGTTAAAATACAAAGGGTCGGTTGGTCAGAGGAGCTCGGCTGGAGAACAAATGTACTGGCGTGCCGATGATATCATGGCCTTTCTTTTCTGCGCAACAGACTAACAGGATATTTGTAAGCGAAGCTCGGAAAATCGGATTGTCATGTGAAGAGAGAACCAGTACAAGCAAGTCTGCACAAGTATTCTTTCATCGCTAGTAAGTATGATGTGGAGTAGCCCATATATTTGCAGGCGGTGAAAAAATAGCGTGACCCTTGCGCCAAAAGTTTTCACCTAGCTTATGGTTTTTCGAAACTTTATTTTCTGGTTTCTTTAAAATTTGGACAATATGTATTATATTGTTGTTTTAAGGCAGGAGTTATTATAGTGTGTCGATAATGTTATTAAGTTATTTTTTATTTTCTCCAAAATTGTGGATAATGACTTCTCCACCCAGGTTTGAATGGCAATTGATACACAACGCAACCACGATGTAATGATGATGTGACCAAGTTGTAATGATAATGAAATATATATGGTTTTTTTCCAAGGAGTTCGCTCCTCTTTTGAAAATTTTGCAATTGATTATTTTAGAAAAAAATATTTCCCTAATTAATAAATAATTAACAAATAAAAATAAATTATTTTTTAAATGTAAATTCAGGCTATTAATATTTTATGTTACCACCCCATATTTATTTTTTAAATGTAAATCCAGCCTTATTAATATTTTTAATGTTACCACCATTTATGAGAAATAGAATTCATTGTTTTCTTTAATAATTAATTAATTACAAATTAAATAAATGATAACATTTTTTAATGTTACTACCCATATTTTTATATTAGAAAATAGAAATCATTGTTTCAATTCTAGACTAATTAATTAAGGCAAATTCAAATGTTGAAAAAATAAAGACATGCGTCAAATTTCATTTGAATATACATTTCACATTGTAGATTTAAAATATAAACATAAAAGTAGTTAAATTATAATTTTATTTTTAAATGATTATTTAATATTAAAGGAAATTAAGATATAAGTTAATCATATATATAGTTAAAACACATGTAACAAGATTTATAATTATGGATATTCACTACTATTTTATCATGAAGATTCTTAATATGAAAATAGCCTTCATTACAATATAAGTGGCACTAATATCACATACCCAAAAACCATAACTTATTTGATATAACACTTGTTCATATGATTGTTTATTTTTTAACTAAATCAATTTAATTAAAAAGGGAAAGGAGCATAAATACTTCAGAGATAAATCTTAACCTTTAATTTGTGCATGTTACTAAAAATATTCTATGGAAATTAGGTCTCTACCATCCATCTAATAAATATCCATAATTAAATTAAAATTCTAAAACCCCAATTACAAAACAGACATACTTATAAACATAAATATATATTTTAATAACAAAAACTTACATTAAATAAATGCAAATTAAAAATCCAAAATTTATAAATACTAAGAAGCATAATTTCTTAACAAAAAAACAAACCAACACTATCTTTTCTTTTTATAATATTATTTTAGAAGTCACTCTTATCAAGATTAAAGAAATTTGTTTAAGTCAATGTACAATTATAAATAACATGTATCATACCAAGTTTGAGAGTAATATATTAAGTATGAGAGATTGAAAGAGACAAAGCTCATAACGTTTTACATGATTCTACATAGATTTAATAAAGAATATATAATAATTTTTAATTTATTTTCAATATTGGAAATGAATTTATGTAATTTTCTATTTAATCAATTAATTTAATAAATTCATATGTAAATTCTAAATATACATGTATGAGTTTTAGTTATGAAAAATAAATATTTTAGGACATGTATGAGGTGTAGTAATGAAAAATAAGCGTTCCCTAATTAAAAAAAATTAATTTTATTAAGATAACATTATAATAATATAATTTTTAACAATAAATAATTAAATATAGTGGATCTCTCATTTGAAATTAAATATAAGTTTGAGATAATATTTTGCTATTGTTTCTAACACTTGGTTACTAATCTCTTGAAGATGCTCTTTTCATCATGTTCTCATTAATCCAGGTAAGATTATACAAAAACCTCTTTTATTCCTTGGTAGAATCTTTGTTAACATATCAACTACATTATACTAAGTGTGTATTTTCTATAAATGTAACAACCCATATTCTAGCACATGAACTCAATAATTTATCATGTTAATATCTTTCTCCTAATATTGTATATTAAATTTTTTTACTAAATGAATGGTACTTTGGCTATCACAATACAACATATATTTTTCTTGTTTTATTCCCTTCTTTCCCATAAATAGTTTTCCCATAAATAGTTGCATCCCCAAATCTCTTTGTAATCTTTTATTCCCGGGTAAAATATGTATTAACATATCAACTAGATAATATTTAGTGTGTATAACAATGTACTTATCATTGAGAAAAATCAAAGTAACGGGAATGAAATATATTTTCATTATGATTTAAATAGTCAACAAAAATGCTATAAAAAAAACCAATAAACAAAAAAAATCAAATTCTTCTCTTAACTAACTAATTATTATATTAAAAAAAAAATTAAATAAAACCATATAATATATTAAATATATAAAATTATTTAATTGTATTTAACTACATAATAAAAAAAAAATATTATATATGTTGGCTTAATAAATAAATATTCTTTCATATTATGATTTTAAATTTAAAAATTAATCCCTTTTTTTCCATAAGTCGATGTATTGGTCTTAGTTTACATGTATAAGCTTTAATTGTAAAAGACAACAAATATCCAAATCTTACGTTTCATCGTGCCTACATTGGTTATAATTAAATTATTTTACAAAATATATATTTTCAAAAATAACAAAGAAACAATGTGTTTATAAATAATTAACAATTTCAAATAAGAGAATATAAATAATAAATAAATGAAAGTAAATAAATAATATATTTACATGGAAAATGACATTAGGTCTTAATATATATCCTAAGTTTATATCATTAGGAGCCTTATATTATATTAGTAAGTTGTTACATATGATCATAATAACAGTCACTCAACTTTATAAACATCTCATAAGCAATATTTACAGAGCTATTTCCTATTTAATACACTTTAAGAGTCTAATGACAGTACCGACGGCATGCAAAAACATGCCCATACACCCAACCATGCCAAGTTTTCTAGTGACCATGAATTTTCAGTTTCCGATTTGAAAAACTCGAGGTGTTTAACTCAGAGCCACCAAAGATCCCATCTGCATCTGCCTCCATCTCCTACCTCCCATCACGCTTTGAATTCTCATTTTTCATTATAGTTGGAAACACCTAAATTCCTTTTATGTACATACTCTATCCTGCCACCTGTGACCAGTCTCGTCATCCTCTACATGAAATCATCATTGTCGTTTCCATGACAGTAACTTGCATTGATGGTTAGGCGAGCATGAGCGAATTCAACCACGCGATCCTCCCCTTCATTCGTTAATCTTTTAACTTTATTCGACATGAAATTTTGAAACTTTGTTGTTACATGTACAGAGAACCTTTCGGTGTCCACATGGAAGCTTTTGCACAAGCTTTTGGTGGTGTTTCTTGGGGGTTCCTCTTGAATTTTGTATTTCATTAATTCTTTAATAGATATTCCATTAGACGATTTTCTGCATGTGTAAGATGCCATGTTTAATATCCTTTGCCTCCTTAAAGTATGGTGCTCAAACTTATTATGATTACTTTAATTGCAAACCAAGTAAGTTGGAATACTCATTTTACTAAGTTACTAAGTTTTTGCATGTGGTTCCACTAAAGAAACTATTAAAAATAGGCAGGGACTACATGCACTCACAAATCAACATGGAGTCTCTTTTCTTGTTGTTAGCCTATATGCATGTTAACCTTGTCTCGGGGCTTCATATATATTTCATTTACATATTATTTCCTGCAATATTTATGAGGCTTAACACATACTGTTGTGATTATAAGATATGTTTTCTTATGTATGCGTGTATATATATTCTAGGTTTAATTTCAATATAACTAAGCCCTTTTTCTTTTTGATTTTATGCTAAAGTAATAACTCACTCTCTATGTACTAAGAGGAATTGATGCTAGGCTCCTTATCCTAGGTTTCCTCATTAATTTTTCCTCAACAGAGAGACCCTTAAAGTTTGCAAGGGTTCATAAAGATAGCCTTAAGGTTCCCTTTGTAACCCTTCTCATCATGTCTCTATGGATTATTATTCAATGAAGCATAGTCGTAGGGGATTATTACCAAAGTGACTTGCTAATCAATTATTTCTATAGATATAAAGGGAGAATGACCAGGACCGTGATTCAATAAATGATGCTATCAAACTGGCAGCTTTATTCTTGAATGATGGATGTAACGGTGAATCAACTCTTCGATTGACACACTATTATCTTTTAACATTATGTTTAATTCTGGAAACCACCGTGTAATTAAAGGCAGACAATGTTGTAATTCTAGGAGTTGTATCATTGATAATTTGTATAAAGTAGAGTTGCGGGTTGTGAAAGCCAACACTATTAGGAGGCGTAAAGTTTGCAAGAGAATACTCTAACTTTGAGTCTGTAGCAGCACAGTTGTGCTATTTCTTTTATTAATGATAAATTGATCTTTTGAGTATCTCGTGATTCTTTGATCTTGCCACAGCCCTGATCAGTGAGTTGGGCCCACTCTCCTGACCAGGTGTTGTTGGATTAGATGTTTGTTAGGTTTATTTATGTAAGTTTATTATTGTTGTGAATGTTTATCAGTGTGTTGTTGTGAGTCCTTATTGATATTACTCGTATTTGTTGTTACAATTATTACTTGTTGTTACTCTTATGTTTTGTTACAGTACTTCTTGCAGTTACACATTAATGAATTTATAGTTAATGTTCACTGATGGGTAGGGAAATTGTGGCCTGCACATCCAGTGCACGATAGCCTTGAAATAACTCGTAGAGCCCTAGGTTGACAATTAAATGTGGTTTGGGTGAATTGCACGATTCATAATTGGACACCAACATGCAGTTCCGTTCTAAGAAGCCTGTGTTGAATATGGAGAGCCACTAAAGAGAACGGTTTTGTGTGGTTAACCCATAACCGTGAAGAACGAAGATCTAAGGATATAGATACCTTGTAATGTTTATGACCAACTGTGGTACTGACATTGTGCGGCCTAGAAATTGGACTTCGATAAAGTGTGGATTTTCTAATGACTCATAACCATGACAAACGAAGATCCGAGGATAGAGATACCCTATAATGCTTGTGACCAACTGTGATACTAACAGTGTGCGGCCTAGCAAATGGAATTTGATAATAAGGATTTTTGATGAAACATAAATTGTCTACATAGCTTGGGATGGGAGGAAACATCTACAAATAAACCAAGCTAGATGTTGCTATGTTGAAACTGATGAATGTGAAGCAAGTGCCTACTAAAGCAAGGTGGGAGGGAACGTCTCTAAAGGGGATCCGCTCATAATGTTGCTTCAGATATAAAAACTAATTTAAAATGGGCATAAATCAGTTAATATAACTCAAAATTTTTGTTACACCTGTTTTAATAAATAGAATCACCATTTTGCATCTTCCCATGTGATTGAAATCCCTATCTGGACACTCTAAAAACTCAGATTTGCGTGGCATTTGCTCCGTCATCACAAAAGTTCGAAAAAAATAGCGTACTTCAAAACAACGATATCTCCCTTGTCCGAACTCCAATTTGACTAATTTTTATTTTTGAAATTAGGTGATTTTTTAAGAGGAGCTCAGATCTGCAATCATTTTTCTAAAATTCTACACAAGAGTTGCAAGAAATGATAGGAGAACCACTATCAACGAATTGTCTTTAGAAAAACTTCTGCAACACACTTGATTTTAAATCAGCGATATCTCCCTCATCCTGATTCCGATTCGGCCGATTTTTTTTTGAATTCGGGTATTTTTTTGGCAACCCAGATATGTTATTTGTTTTTGTAAAATTTTCACCAAAAATTTTATATACGATTTACAAACTCCCTTCCCAAAAAATTCTTGCAAAAAAATGAAAAAAAATCCTTCCCACTTTGCCCAAGAAAGTGCGTTAAAGGTGCTACAGCACGCGCACGAAGTTTATTGAAGATTGATGCAAAACTTTGAAACTGAAATATGCGTCAAACCCTCATTCCCATGGAGTCATAACTTGAATTTGATACCACTGATTCAAATCTTAGGGGGATGCCCCCAAGGTCTAAAAAATTGAAATGACAAAAAAAAAAGAGGAGAGAACACACAATAAATAAAACCACAAAGAATTTTTTATTATTAAAATAGAGAATAATTGTAAAAGCTACATTGTGATGGACAATTTTTCATTTTACAAAATGTGACTTGTTACTTATAGTCATTTTTTAGTTACAATAACACAGATAAATTCCATGGGTGGGTAAATACCCTGGGTGAGTGAATACCATGGGTGAATGAATACCATGGGTAGATGCCACTTTCCATTCAGATCATTCCTCTCTCCTTAAGAAGCAATGGTCCCCATTGTGTGAAGTTCTCACTTGGGAAGTTTGTGTTGAATATAAAGAGCCACTAAAGAGAAGGGTTTTGTGTGGTTAACCCATAACCATGATGAATGAAGATCCGAGGATAGAGATACCTTGTAATGTTTGTGATGAACTGTGACACTGACAATGTGCGGCCTAGCAAATGGACTTCAATGAAGTGTGGGTTTTTGTATGACCCATAACCTTGAAAAATGAAGATCTGAGGATAGCGATACTATGTAATGCTTGTGACCAACTGTTATACTAGCAGTGTGCAACCTAGAAAATGGACTTCGATGATAAGGATTTTGTATGGTTAACCCATAATTGTAATGTTGATTGTTGATGACGTAGCAGGTGCCTACATAACCTAGGGTGGGAGGGCAGGTCTCCAAAGAACCCAAACCGGATGATGATATGTCGAAACTAATGAATGTGAAGTAGGTGCCTACTAAAGCAGGGTGGGAGGGCATGTCTCCAAAGTGGACCCGCTCAGAATGCTGCTCCAGATAGAAAAACTAATTTACAATGGGCATAACTTGGTCAATATAACTCATAATATTTATTATACCTAATTTTGGAAATAGAATGATCATTCTGCATCTTCCCATGTGATTTAAATCCCTATCTGGACACTCTGGAAACTCATATTCGCGTGACAATTGTCTCGTCATCACAAAAGTTCTGAAAAAATAGTTGAGTTTAAATCAACGATATCTCCCTCATCCGAACACCAATTCGACTAATTTTTTTGTTTTGTTTTGAAATTGGGCAATTTTTCAGTTGCTCAGATATGCAATCATTTTTCTGAAATTCTTCACAAAAGCTACAAAAAATGATAGGAGAGTCGTTGTCAACGAATGATCAGGTGCTCAGAATTATGATCAAAAATCAAATTCATTAGAATGGTGTGGAACCTAAACGACCGTGTAGTGCTCGTCATCCTGAATCTGACACAACTCATTTCACGCGAAACAGACTCCGTATGACTTCATAAACGAGTTTTGTCCACTTTGTCAAACATGGAAATTTTCAACAAAAAAGGAGGACAACCCAATCAACAATCTGTACTACTGACGTGGTATTGACTAGACTGCCTACGTGGTGCTGACAGGGCATGGTGGTGTGGTGCTGGCTGGGTTTATTGATGGCGAGTTAGATCAATGACATTCCAAGTGGCATGCTTTGATTGGTATGAATTTTGTGGTTGTGATTGGTTCGAATGGTGGCCAACCACAGGTTAACACGTGGCCCAGCCGAAGGCCACCAAAATTTTGTTCAAAGATTAGGTGGAGGACGTCGGGGTTGAACCCGTGACCTCCCAGCAACAAGCGCAACAGACTACCAGCTGCTCTACATGATGAGTCTTAACCATCAGAGGAGTCCACCCATAATTGAATTAGCACTAACCGCGAGTTAGGGGGTGGGGGTGGGACTTCCAGTAGCTAATTGTCGATGGTCCCCCATGTGAACAGTCCATCCATAATCGTGCTGCAGGATAACCACCAACATAACCATTTACTGTAACCGCGCATGTGAACAAGAAAATTGTGCCATAGTTGTAACCACTAGGGAAAGGGGCCAACGCTGATGGCTAGCCCTCGGGTGCATGGCCCCCATACGACCTCCATTTTTCACCTATTTTTGGCCTTGGTAGACTTTTCTACCGCCCGACAAATCTGCCCAAATTCCATCAGATTTGTGGGCTAGTTAGCGGAATTTCATGCCAAAATGGTGGTTCAATGCCAGAAATTGTGCAAATTGTGGAGCGAATAGTGGGGAATCTAGGAGAAGTCATAACTTCTCCAGTTTTCAACCTAATTGGGAGCATAAAGAGGCTAGGTAGCCATTTTTTGGACAGTCTAGACTCATTGGAACAGGTTTCAGAAGCATTTGAGCATTGTAAACAAATATTTTTATACATTTTGAACATAATAGAGAGGTCCAAGCCATTCGAAGTTGGACCAAGGAGACATAGCCCAGGAGGGGTGAACTCCTTCATCATGTTCCTATTGTGATGTGTTTTTGGTGATGTTCTGTACAGTTTTATGTTGTTGTTCAGTCCCTTATTTATGTTAAAATTGTTCATAAAATTAACATAAAAACTCATTTTAAACTTGAAAAACTCATGAATCCTTAAGCACATGAATAGCATTTTGTTTCTAATCTAAAGAGGATCTTGGCACAACAAACTAATATTCTTAATTAGATAAATTTGGTATCAGAGCTCTAGGTTCGTTTTGTGCAAGAAGGATTTAACTATTTGTAAGTTTATGTCAAGCTTACAAGGTTAAAACTCAAAAGAGGAGAAGAGAAGTTGGTTGAAAGCCCTGAAGTTGGGTCAAGGGGAAGGAGGGGAATGTTTCCACAATCTCCAACACCAGGGCATCCTCAAGTTGCAGTTGAGTCTTCAGTGAGCATGTGTCATGAAGGAGAACCTATAAACATGACTGAAGATGAAAGAGAATTCAAGAAGGCTTTCTTTGATATGAAATAGATGGTAAAGGTCCTCTATGAAGAGAGGAATACTAGGATGCAGGGTGAAAGCTCCAAACCTCCCAAAGGAGAAGGTTCTTCAAGAGGAGGTAATGGAAATGCAGGCAATGGAAAAGGAGGTAAACCTCCACCCTCTCCACCATATTCTTCATCTTATTCTTCACAAGCATCTTCGCCCTCTTCGACTAACACAACCCTTACTCATACTCATCAATATACCTCAAAAAGAACTAGTAAATCACCCTTACTAAAACTTGATGTTCAATTTGAGCTACCCATGTATAATGGTGAAGTGAATGCAGAGAAGCTTGATAATTGGATTCGTCAGTTGGAGGTATATTGCATAATTCAAAATCTTCAAGAGGATGACATAAATATTCAGTTAACTTCCTTGAGAATGGAGGGTGCAACACTAGTATGGTGGGAATCAAAGACACAAGAGGAGATAAAAAAACGGTCAGATCTCAATTTCTTGGTTTGATTTCATTGCTACAATTAAAAGACAATTCTACCCTCTAGCTTATATGTAGAAAGCCATCATGAATTGGCAGAACTTTAGACAACTTAAAGGTCAAAATGTGAAAGGTTACACCCAAGAATTCAGAAAAAGGTCTTTAATGTTAAGTGTAGATTTGCAATCACAAGACACGCTGTTGAAGTACATAGGGGGTTTATACAATTACCTTAGGCATATTATCTTAATGTTTAATCCCAATAATGTAGATGTTGTGTGTGTGCAAGTCACTCATCTTGAGGCAAGAGGGAAAAACACTCTACAAGAAGGTAGTTAAAATCCATTTAAGCGTAAAGGAAAAGAAAATGGTTTCAAAGGGAAGGGTAAGAAAAATGCATCTATCACGAAGGAAGGAGAGAAATTAACATGCAAAAATTGTTCCAAAGAGGGTCACAATGAAGCTCATTGTTGGAAGCTTAATCCTGAAATGAAACCAAAAAAAAATCAACAACAAGGGAAAACAAAAGACAACTGCAACCACTCAACAGGATTTGGGATTTGATTCAGGTGACGAAACTAAAATTACAGCCATGGGTATAAAAGGAAAAGAATCCATTGCTAGAACTAGTACTTCAAATTCACACAATGAAACTCCAAATGAAAAGAGGAGGATAGAACTTTTTTACATAAGGGTGATCTCAAAACATAGCAAGATTGATACACTTTTCAACAGTGGCTCTCAAACCAATCTTAACTCTCAAAACATTGTCAAAAGTTTAAACTAGGAAACTATTCCACATCATAAACCATATCCACTTGGATGGGTGTGTGATAATGCACAATTGTAGGTTACTAGAAAGTGTAAACTAAAATTCGCCATTACTGCAAATTTCATAGATGAAGTGGAGCTTGATGTTGTGCCATTAGAAATATGTGGCATAGTTTTGGGTAGCCCATACCTCTATGACAGAAAATTTGTCTTCCATAGACATGAAAACAAATACCATCTGTTCAAAGATGGAGTAGAATATATTGTGAGAGCTCATATCAAGAAACTAAATCTTTCACTTGTTAATGCGGGGCAGATGAAAAGACTAGTGAATTCAAGAAAGAATTTGTGCTTCTAATGATCAAACCCAAGAATGATGTTGATAATGAAGCTTTAAAAGGTTGCGATTCAAAATTGAAATCTGAAGTGGTTGATGTAATTAACCAATATAATGAGATATTTTAGGAACTAAAAGGATTACCTCCTAAGAGAGGAATCCAACATGAGATACAGTTGCAACAAGATTGTCCTCTTCCTAACATTGGCATGTATAGGATGTCAATGATGGAAAGTGCATAAATTAAGAAGTAAATTTAAGAGTTGTTGGATAAATGGATCATTAGGCCATCTTCCTCACTATGTGGTTCACCTATTATCTTGGTTCCAAATAAGGATGGAACAAGCCGCTTGTGTGTGGACTTTCGTGCATTGAAAAAATTACGGTAAAGAATCATTACCCATTGACTAGATAGATGATTTACTTGATCAATTGAAAGATGCAAGTATTTTACCAAGTTGGACTTAAGGAGTGGCCACCATCAAATTAGAAGTTGAGAGAGACATTTGGAAGACAACATCCAAAACAAAACAAGGTTTGTTTGAATAGCTAGTTATGTCTTTTAGTTATGTCCGACAACAAAACATGAACACTGTGGAAAATCCGAACTCCATTCGAAAATCACACCACAGTAATCTGCAATCCAAAAAACAATTATGTAATGCTCCTGCTACATTTATGTGTGTGATGAATGATGTGTTGAGGCCATTTCTTGATGAGTTTGTTATAGTCTACTTAGATGACATATCAATTTGTAGTAAATCTCTTGATGAACATGTCATGCATGTAATAAAAGTACTTGATGTCTTGAAGAAAGAACAGTTGTATCTTAAGATGTCAAAGTGTGAGTTTGGAAAAACTTCTTTAGTTTACTTGGGTCATATTGTTGGAGGAGGTGAGTTGAAAATAGGTCCCTCCAAGTTTGATGTCATTTTGAATTGGCCAAGGCCTAAGACAGTTACTGAGGTAAGAAGTTTTTTGGGAGCTACCCAATATTGGAGGAAATTCATTGCTGATTTTTCTTCTATAGCAGCTCCTTTGCATGCATTGACAAGTGTGAAAAATGCTTTTCAATGGGGAGGTAAACAACAAAAGGTATTTGATGCATTGAAAGAAAATATTAGTTCAGCTCCAGTTCTTTCACTTCTAGACTTGAGGCATTCATTTTAGATTTAGACTGATGCTAGTGACTACGCCATGGGTGCAGTTGTCATGCAACATGGTAAGCCTATCTGTTTTCATTCAGAAACTTTTAATGGTGTAGTGATTAACTATCCTACATATGACGAGGAATTGTATGCATTGGTGCAAAGTGTGAAAAAGTGGAAACAATAGTTGATGGTTAAGGAAACAATCATTCGCACTGATCATCAATCATTGCAATATTTGCAATCTCAATCAAAGTTGCAGCAATCAAGGCACTTCCGATGGATGGGTTTTCTTCAACAATTCCACTTGGTAATCAGGTATAAGAAAGGTATCTACAATAAAATTGTTGTTATGAATTATAGGCCTATTGTTAGTGAAACTACTTTACTCAAACATAATTATGTTTTGCATGAAAGTTATATTGAGCAATATCCATTAGACAATGACTTTCAAGGTGTTTATGCAAGCTTGAGTCAAGGTAACCAAGTAGAGGAATTGGATTATCATTTGCATGATATCTTGTTGTACCATCTTGGAAAGCTTTGTATTCCATGGGGAGAAAGAGTTAACATCATAAGAGAGGCACATACTTCTCTTATTGTTGGTCATTTTTGTGTAAGTAAGACGATGGCACATCTATAGAGGTATTATTATTGGCCTCATATGCTTGAAAGTGTGTCACGTTTTATTAAAGGATGTTCATTATGTGCAGTCAGTAAGCCTAGTAATAGGAAGTTAGGATTATACACACCACTTCCGGTTTCTTCACGATCGTGAGACAATATTTCTATGGATTTTGTAGGAGTTCTTCCATTGTCAAAAAGAAGTCATGATTATTTGTATGTAGTTGTGGATAGGCTCAACAAAATGTGTATTTTGATGCCATGTAAAAAGCAAGTTATAGTTGAACAAACTGCTCAATTATTCTTTCAGAATGTATGGGTGCATTTTGGATTGCCCACATCCATTGTTAGTGATCAAGATTCTCGCTTTGTTGGGAATTTTTGGTCAAGCTTGTGGGGATTCATGGACACCAATTTGAAAAAGAGTACAAATTTTCATCCACAAATAGATGGTCAAACAAAGGTGGTGAACATAAATTGATACATCTTCTTCTTGGGTATTGCAGCAAGCATCCTAAGTTATGGTATGAATATTTGCACTATATTCAGCATGCTTACAACCAGACCAAGCACTCGTCAACTCAAACATTTCCATTTGAGGCATGTTTGGGATACTTGCCTAAATCTCCTTTGGATTTAATCTTTGGCAAATATGTTGCTATTGATGCTCATAGTGACATAGAAAAAGCAAGAAAGTTCATTGAACAAATCCAATTGGTACACCAAAGAGTTCAAGAACATCTTGAAAAGAGCCAAGGCAAGTATAAAGCAAGGCATGAAAAGCATCGTGTAGATCACAAGTTCCAAGTCGGTGATGAAGTTTGGCTTCACATTAGCAAAGAGAGGCTCCAAGGAGAAGGTAAAAAGCTAAAACCAATTAGATATGGTTCATTTAGAATTTTGGAAAAGATTGGTAACAATGACTTCAGGTTGAATTTGCCTTCATATAAGCAAATATATGTTGTTGTTAAGGTTGAGAACTTAAGGTTGTATGAGCCTCCTTTGATTGAAGATCAAGGAGAGAATGTTCAAATTCCATCTGTTGAAGACTTTTCTCCATAATTCCTTGATGAGCTTCAGCAAGACACGATACTTGACAAAAGACAAGGACATTGAAAAGAGGAAGTGTCGACTATCTTCGAGTGGGGCTCAAGGGAAAAAATCCTTCAAAATCCAAATGGATAGAGATTGGAAAGGTGAGGGAACCATAACCCCACCTGTTGAACAATTGAAAGTGATTTTTTGGGGTCCAAAAGGCTTCCAGCGGGAAGGAATGATTAAGTTCTTATAATTATGCTCAAAAATCAAAGTCGTCAAAATGGTGTGGAACCTGAATGACCGCGTAGTGCTTGTCATCCTGAATCTGGTGCAACTCATTTCGCATGAAACAGATTTTGTATGACTTCATAAATGAGTTTTGTCCACTTTGTCAAACAAGGAAATTTAAAAAAAAAAAATGATAGCCTAGTTAGTTGTCTGTATTGCTGATGTGGCACTGACTGGACTGCCTAGGAGGCTCTGACAGGGCATGGTGATGACTAGTTTTATTGATGGTGAGTTAGATCGTGCCAAGTATCACACTCTGATTGGTCCGAGATTTGTCGTTGTGATTGGTTGGAATGGTGGCCAACCACGGGCTGACACGTGGCCTAGCTGGAGGCCACCACGTGGCAGGCCAGGAGGCCACCAAAATTTTGTTCATAGGTCGGGTGGAGGTTGTCGGGGTCAAACCCGTGACCTCCCAGCAACAAGCGCAACAAACTACCAACTACTCTACACAATGGCTCTTAACCATCATGGGAGTCTGCCCATAATTGAATTAGCAATAACTACGAGTTGGGGGCGGGGGGAGGGGGGGGGCAACCGCTAGCGATGAGCTAGTCATCGTCGGTCCCCCATGTCAACAATTCATCTACAACCGCGCCTCCAGATAACCGCTAACATAACCGTTTACTGTAACCACGCATGTGAACAAGAAAATTATGTCATAGTTGTAACTGCCAGGGAAAGGGGCCAGTGCCAAGGGCTAGCCATTGGATGCATTGCCCCCATACGACCTCCGTTTTTTTGGCTATTTTGGGCCTTGGAGGAATTTTCAACCGCCCGACAAATCCGCCCGCATTCTTGAAGATTTGTGGGTCAGTTAGTGGAATTTAGGTCCAAAATGGTGGTTCGGTGCCAAAAATTGTGCAAATTGTGGAGCAAATAGTGGGAGCACTAGGAGAGGTCATAACTTCTCTAGTTTTTGACCAAATTGGAAGCAAAAAGAGGTTAGGTCTAGCCATTTTTTGGACATTCTAGACTCATTGGAGCAAATTTTAGAAGCATTTGAGCATTGTAAACACATATTTTTATACATTTTGAGCATAATAGAGAGGCCCAAACCATTGGAAGTTGGACCAAGGAGACGTATCGCAAGAGGGGTGAACTCCTTCATCATGTTCTTATTGTGATGTGTTTTTGGTGATGTTTTGTACATTTTTATGTTGTTCTTCGGTCTCTTATTTAAGTTATTTATGTTAAAATTGTTCATAAAATTAACATAAAAACTCATTTTACACTTTCAAAACTCATGAATCCTTAAGCACATGAATAGAATTTTGTTTCTAATCTAAGGAGGATCTTAGCACAACAAACTGATATTCTTAATCAGATCAACGAATTGTTGTCAAAAAATTTTCATTAACATAGCTAATTTCAAATCGATATTTACCTCATCCTCACTCCAATTTGGTTGTTGTTGTTGTTGTTGTTTTTTTTTTTTGAATTTGAGTATTTTTTTGCAAGAAATATGGATTTATTATTTGTTTTTGTAAATTTCGCATCAAAAGTTTCAGATATGATTTGCAAAATCGCCACCCAAAAAAATCCTCAAAAAAAAAAAAAAAATTTCCTGCTTTGCCCAAGAAGGTGCTCTATGGAGGTCATAGCACATGCATGAAGTTTTTTGAAAATCGATGCAAAACTTTGAAACTAAAATATGTGTTAAACTTTCATTCCCATGAGTTGTAACTTGAATTTGATACCATTGATTTGGATCTTGGGGGGAGGCCCTGAAGGTTTAAAAAATTGACATGGATATTGGGGGGAGGCCCCTAAGATCCGAAAAATTGAAATGGAAGGAAAAAAAGGAGATAACACAGAGTATATAAAACCACAAAGAAGCTTTTTTTATTAAAATAGAGAATAATTGAAAGATGGACAATATGTCATTCTTCAAAATGTGACTTGTTACTTATAGTCTTTTTTTAGTTACAATACCACAGGTAAATTCCATGGGTGGATAAACACCAGGGGTGAATGAATACCATGGGTAGATTCCACTTACAATACCATGGGTGGATGCAACTTACAGTACCATGGGTAGTTTCCACAGGTGGATGAATACTATGGGTGGATAAATACCATGGGTGAATGAATACCATGGGTAAATGCCACTTTCCATTTGGATCATACAACAAGGCAAAGAAGTGTAAGGAAATTGTAATTCAATCATTCAAATGCATCCAGGAGAATGTTCTCAGACTTGATATCACACATCCAGGAGAATGTCTATAGGTTTGATATCACAGTGAATGATGCAGTCTCTACAATTATTGTGCAGATAAAGAATTCCCAGCGAAGTATCCAAGGCAACATAGTAGTCGATTTTCTAGTCAATGATGCAGGGGTGACCTGCAAAAACCAGGATCTTTCTACACATACCTTGAATCCATGTTCAAGGAATTCATTCCTGCAATGATGCAATTTATAGATGCTCTAACTTGGGGTTCATATTGTGAGATGGCGCTTTTCAACAGCCTTCATTCCCTTGGAAATTCCATTTGAAACAGTTACTGGCTCTGACACTTTTTCTAATATGCGCACAACTAAATTAATAATACCTTACACAGCCTTAAACACACCTGTTATTGAAATCCATATGGTATCAGGAGTATTATGGCAGTTCGAACTCCCCCAGGGATATATAGAGACTGCGCGTGCCTCGAGCCAGGATTCAACTCAATACATAGATATCTCGGCAAGAATGCAGATTTCATTGATCATGTTAGATCTTAGCATCATCAACAGTTCAAGGGAGCGGATTTGTGGACCTCGTGGGCAAACAGAGTCTCTGCGCAGAAGTTGTTCCTATTGACCAACGCACACAATAACAGTCTTACTCAATACAAACAACAGATATATATGTCCACACAGTTCTCAACATGCAACGGTTATACTCATACCAGCCATTCCACGTTTTTTTATGGTGTGCCCTCCACATTTATACACAAGGTTTAAGCCAATGTTTTACTGTCCGCGGCATCATCAATTCAAATCCAGGAATTACAGTCCGTTGTCCATACAAAAGAAAAAAAAACCAGCGCTTCTACTATAGCTAAACACAACCTTTATTGAACCGTTCAGATTCACGACTAAACCCAATAATTATACATCAGTTCTGCCCATACAGAACGCATCATAATTTTGAGAATACAGTCCACAAATTAATGGCGCAGTCTTTTCTTTGACATGATAGCGCCCAACCTAGTTAAAGATATATAATTTCCCATCGCATCGCATGGAGATAATTGCTTTTAAAATGGAACGAACGGAGACTTCACAAAATCTAAAAATGACCATTCAATGATTCAATACACACTGAATTAATTTTGGATACATGCGTAAAAAAAACCATTACACTAAAATGCCCGAGAGGTTGTGAAATCATGATTTGACGCTGCCTCTCTCTCTCTCTGATGAGCTGAGAGCTTGCTGCCACTTTTATTTATAATAATGATGGATACATAGATCAGGCCTTATCTCCTAGAAAAGTATGATTTTTCCCTTTTTACACAATGATATAAAGATGGAAGCTTTATTCCCTATCTTTATCCTAATTTTGACTGGGAAAAACATAGAAATTCTATCCTCATTCTTTTTCTAATTATTCACTCATATTCTTTTTCTAAATAAAAGAATATTTACAACAAAATATCTAAAATTATCACACCCCTTCTTTATTCTATATTTACAAATGGAAACGGGCTTGATGCTCCTACATCATACACCCAACCTTAAAACTAATCATGATCTCCTGATCATGTGCCTGGATCCCATACTTTGTTCTGCAACCGTCCAAATGCTTGATTCCTTTGCTGCCACTGCATTTCTGTTGTCCTTTCCTCCATCTTCTTCTTTCTGTCAATCAGGTTCAAGTTCTGATTGATCTTGCTTGCTGCTATTTCTATTTTCCTCCATTTGGATTGCTGCATCATCAGCTGCCATATTTCTTCAATTTCTATGTCTAGCTTACTGCTGTTGTTCCCAATTTCTGTTAATTCAGCTGCTACCATAGAAGCTGCTTTCGCTGCCACCATAGATGTTGCTGCCTCCCAAGCGTCCTGTCCCTCTGCAACATCCTCTGGCTCATCACCTGTAAACACAATCAAATTGTTAGCATTAAAATCACAAGACCCACTGGTCTCATTTGTCGATTCAGTCACCAACTTTTCTCTCTGCAGCTTCAAGTCTTTTTCCGGACTCAAAAAAATTTCATTGGCTTTCTCCTCAGCTTTCTCTGGCAATAATTCAGCATGCTGATTTGTATTCACCAGGAGACTGTCAGCTAGTCTCGCCTTCTTACCATCTTCTGCTTCTGCTTCATGACTATCCTTCATGAAAACTTTCCTGTCATATCCTGGATTCTCCAACCAGTATTCCAATGGTGCAATTTCCTTGTAGCATTGTTGAAGCATCACATCATCATTTACAGTCTCATTTATCTTAGCATCCTCTTTCTTATGTCCTCTACTGTGGCTTTTTGCTGAACCTATGCTATGACTATTTGTAGTCATCTTCTTCTCGTTCTTTCTTCACGAGCTCTTTTGCAACAAGCCTCTGCAACAGCTAGTCCTCCTGGCTGCAATCTTACCTCACTAAGCTCTCCTCACTTAGTCTTTTGGTAAGCACGGGTCCTCCGTCTGGAACCTCTTCCTGAGCAACACCTTTGCTCCTTCTAGGCTTCTGTAATCTCCCGCTCTCTCCTGAGAACACTTCAGTTGTCCTCTCTATCCAATTCCTTGTTGGATTCTTCAGGTTCACTGCCACTCCTCTGCAACCATAAACTTCAATTCATAAATTTCAAATCAAAAAATCATCTCACCTTTAAGATCTTGCCTGATCTTGTCTTCTTTCCACTGCTGCACTCTTCTTCACTTGTGTATGCTTGCACATCAAATTTAAAAATCTGATCTTTATTTCAACTATTCACCACACTTCAAAAAAACATACTTCAATTCTTCAACAAAACAAAGCAACCACTCTTCTGAAAACAGAGCCAGGCTCTGATACCACTTGATGCAGGGGTGACCTGCAAAAACCAGGATCTTTCTACACATACCTTGAATCCATGTTCAAGGAATTCATTCCTGCAATGATGCAATTTATAGATGCTCTAACTTGGGGTTCATATTGTGAGATGGCGCTTTTCAACAGCCTTCATTCCCTTGGAAATTCCATTTGAAACAGTCACTGGCTCTGACACTTTTTCTAATATGCGCACAGCTAAATTAATAATACCTTACACAGCCTTAAACGCACCTGTTATTGAAATCCATATGGTATCAGGAGTATTATGGCAGTTCGAACTCCCCCAGGGATATATAGAGACTGTGCGTGCCTCGAGCCAAGATTCAACTCAATACACAGATATCTCGGCAGGAATGCAGATTTCATTGATCATGTTAGATCTCGGCACCATCAACAGTTCAAGGGAGCGGATTTGTGGACCTCGTGGGCAAACAGAGTCTCTGTGCAGAAGCTGTTCCTATTGACCAACGCACACAATAACAGTCTTACTCAATACAAACAACAGATATATATGTCCACACAGTTCTCAACATGCAACGGTTATACTCATACCAGCCATTCCACGTTTTTTTATGGTGTGCCCTCCACATTTATACACAAGGTTTAAGCCAATGTTTTACTGTCCGCGGCATCATCAATTCAAATCCAGGAATTACAGTCCGTTGTCCATACAAAAGAAAAAAAAACCAGCGCTTCTACTACAGCTAAACACAACCTTTATTGAACCGTTCGGATTCACGACTAAACCCAATAATTATACATCAGTTCCGCCCATACAGAACACATCATAATTTTGAGAATACAGTCCACAAATTAATAGCGCAATCTTTTCTTTGACATGATAACGCCCAACCTAGTTAAAGATATATAATTTCCCATCGCATCGCATGGAGATAATTGCTTTTAAAATGGAACGAACGGAGACTTCACAAAATCTAAAAATGACCATTCAATGATTCGATACACACTGAATTAATTTTGGATACATGTGTAAAAAAAACCATTACACTAAAATGCCCGAAAGGTTGTGAAATCATGCTTTGACGCTGCCTCTCTCTCTCTCTTTGATGAGCTGAGAGCTTGCTGCCACTTTTATTTATAATAATGATGGATACATAGATCAGGCCTTATCTTCTAGAAAAATATGATTTTTCCCTTTTTACACAATGATATAAAGCTGGAAGCTTTATTCCCTATCTTTATCCTAATTTTGACTGGGAAAAACATAGAAATTCTATCCTCATTCTTTTTCTAACTATTCACTCATATTCTTTTTCTAAATAAAAGAATATTTACAACAAAATATCTAAAATTATCACACCCCTTCTTTATTCTATATTTACAAATGAAAACGGGCTTGATGCTCCTACATCAGTCAAGAATATGGTTTCATGACTGACCTTTTAGCTTGGAAAAGAGAGAGGAATTTAGTGACCCATTGGGCATTCATCAATGGCATGGAGGTCAAATTGAAGACCAATGTCTTCAACACAGAGCCAATCTAAGTCAGGCTCGTCGGAGGGGAGGCGAAGTGATGTTCTACAAACCACAAATCATGTACATGTTGAACGTGGGTAGGCAAAGTATCAGGGCCAATATAAGTCAGGCTCGTCGGAGGGGAGGCAAACTGATGTTGTACAAACCACAAATCATGTACATGTTGAACGTGGGTAGGCAAAGTATCAGGGCCAACATTGACTCACCTGAGCCATACCTAGATTACACAAGCCACTCGAACCTGTGCCAGACATAGACTACATGAGCCACGTGGTAAAAATTAATACGATGGAGGAGGACATAAATTAAAAGCTCTAGTTCGGTGATTTTGCCCAGCCCAAGCCCAGATAGGAACACTTTATATCTAAAAAGATAAATAGTAATTGATAATGAGGGTTTGAAAAGTGAGTATGGAGGATAAAACACTTCAAAATTAAAAATAAATAAATATAGCCAATTCTGCCCAACCCAAGCTTGTAGAGGAATACTTTGTAAAAATGGAAATATCTAAAAGGCTAAAAAATAATTGATAAAATGAGGAGTTGAAAAGTGAAAATAGAGGATAAAAAAAAAAAAAAACAACAACAACAAAAACAACAACATAGGAAAATACAAAATCTAATAAGAATCCATTAAAATTCTGGTGGGTCATTTTATTTAGCAATAAATTAAACAATAATCCAAACTCTCCATTATACAATATAATTAAA